>WAAE01002776.1:0-37412 GCA_013400495.1 Nicator chloris
AAAATATAAAATAATACCTTGGAGGGGTTTTCAGGAGGGATCTGGAAAGGGGAGGTATCATTCCTTGCAATGAACCCCTCAACCATTTTCCTGGAATGGCCTTTCCACATCCATAACAAAGCTGGCAGCAGGCAGGGGAGCTATGGGACAAGAACAGCTCTATCTGTTGCCTCTACCAAACTCCTGAGGAAGGAAAAACAAAAATTAGTGTTTTTCCCTGGCCCTGGGAGCAATGCCATTGGCAACAGGGGCATTGACACCCTCAAAAGATCAGTGCAGAGGTACCACAGAAAGTGCAGAATGGGAAAGGTCTGCACCCATCACACCCTTCCACACAGCATTTTTGGGGAACATCTGCCCTGCAAAGGAAGGAGGATTTGTGTCTTGACTCAAGAACCCAGCCCCAAAGAGAGGAGACAGTGGAAGGGCACCCAGAGGAGCTGAAACGCCACGCCCTGAAATGGTTGCACCAAAGCATGCATATGCAGAAGTGGCTGCCACTTGGAAATGCATTTCCTGGCTCTTGGGTCAACCCCTACTTCTAATTTTAGTTTTCAGGGGTGCCCATTACATGACTTGGACTCAGGACAGGCAGCTTGAGCCAGGGCTTCCCACCATTTCTTCTGGCCGTTCCTTTTCTCATGGACTGCAGTTTCCTGCCCTTTGGTCAAGTGTGTGCAGCTCCAGGATGGACTAATGATAGATAACAGGGAGGATGAGCAAAGGAGAGAAGAATAAAAGAAGAATAAAGCTGATTCCATGTGCTAACTCCATTGCCGGGTACTTGCAGACTGTTGTTACTTTGTGGGGATTTTTTTCGTAGGATTAAGCAGGTAATAAAAACAGATTTCATGTCCCATAAAAAATGTTTTATTTGTCAGCTCACTCAAAGAATAATCGATAGTTAGTGCATGAGACTTTACAGTACAACAAGATAAGCCCTGCATTGACTTTTCCCAGGGATACCTTGGAATCCTCCACTTCATTTGGTTCTTACCCAAAATACCAGTTATGTCACCCAAAACCCAACACTGACTTGGTTACACACTGATGGATGCCTTCAAAAACTTCTGGAAGCAAGACCTAGACCAAAACAATTCCTGCATCTGTGGAGGCTCCCTTAATATATGGTCAATCAGAATACAAGCTCTGGTCAGAAGCTGCCTGCAATCCTTGGCTCTCTCCAACTGCTAATTCCTTGCTCAGGCTTCATCCTTTTGGAGCAGGTTTGGATACAACTGGCTCAGTGCTATCAGCCCTTCCCTCTGTCAGCCCTCACTGGGTCAGCTCCTGCTATCCTTGCTGAAAACACGGGAGATTTCTGGTGTGCCTGTGTTGCAATATCAGCCTCTGAAATTAATCACCAGTAAATCTGAGGTTTGGAAAATCACAGAATCGAAAGGGAGCTTGGAGATCATCTCATTCCAGCTCCCCTGCCGTGGGGAGTTTCACTATCCCAGGTTGCTCCAAGCCTCATCCAGCCTGGCCTTGAACACTTCCAGGGATGGGGCATCCACGGGCAATCTCTTCCAGTACCTCAGTGTTAACCCAGACAAAACTGTCAAACTATCAGATGATTCTTTGCAATAATCAAATATCAAATCAATATCAAATCTCAGTTTTTATCTGTAGCTTTTTAACTATTTAAAAAACTACTTTGCTCCTTCTGTACTGCTTCTTTGGACACAGGCTAAGCAGCACATTCAGTGCATTATTATTTTTGCTTTTCACCTTTACCTTCCACCTCATGGGTGGCACTTATCAAATCTGCTTTTGCACCTGTACCTAATTTAAAGGTTATAGTTCATCCATTGACCCTGCTAACACCACCCAAGAGGCACAGCAGCAATATTAATTTAGTGGTATCTGGACCTCTGCTCTAAAACCTCAATTAAAAAAAATTTTAAAGGTTTCTAAGAAATGTTTATAAATANATATTTTAATACTAGAAATAATTATAATCTAATATATAATAAATATAATATAGATATATTATAATTATATCTATAATATAGTACCTAATATGTTATATTTTATATATTATGTTATACATTTTATATCATAATGTATAATATATATTATAATAAATATATTATAATATATATAGGCACCATTTTTGATGCCACAAACTCCTGACCTGGGTTTCCCTAGAGCCAACCCCCTTTATGTGTGTAAAAACATTGTTAGGATCCTTTTTGTGTGGCATCCTTGGAAGCTCCTTGGGTCACCACACTCGCAGAAGTAGCTGAAATTTGCTGTGTCTGCATGTGGAAACAGCTCTGCTATCTGTGCCTGTGGTTACCTGGACATTCCAATGGACAATTTTTGGATTATAATTCCACTACCCGCTCAGCTACCAATTCTTGCGACCTGTCCCTGCCAAGAAAACTCCAGGAGAAATAAAATCCCCTGAAAAACTTGCTCACAATGCTCCAGCTCAGAGCTTGGCAGCTGCCTTCCAAAATTAAGTGATTAAAGTGGTGCTAACGAGACATTCATCCCCTGCACCTTTTTCCTTAAAATAAATATGCAGGGCTCTGCATTACAGGTGCATGCAAAATTGCTTAAATAGACATCTTGGAAGCACAGGAAATATAAACAAAGGACACTCTGGCAGAAAGTTCCCCAAAATACTTGAAAATGTAACTGAATAAATAACTCTCGTTTCTGGACTGAAATCTGCAGACCTTAGCAGATGTGTCCAAGCTAAACCAAATATCCAGGGAACTGGCTCTCCTTTCTGGTGAGGAATAATGGAGAGCTCTGCACTGGCAAGGAGACAGGCTGGAATAACCTACTGGTCTTTTCCAGCTCCGACTTCCGTGATAGCTCCGAGTTGTCCTTAGGCATTGGCTGGATCCATCAATGAAGTTCCTTATTGTGAGCCCAGGCCCCAGGGCTGCCAAACCTACATCCATATTGAACTGGAAGCATTCAGGCATTCATGGAGTGAATGGGATTATTGGATACTCACAGGAGAGCACGTGCCTCTGCCTCTGTGGGAGGGGAAGCACTGGAAAGATCGTGGAATACAAGCGGAGGGTAAAAGTCCACTCAAGAAGAGGAAAAAGATGGGAGCCACTTTTTATTTTTTTTTAATATTTAAGAAATGCCACCATGGAGGTGTCAACTTAAATTATTAGGGGAAAATACTTAGGCAAATAAAGAAATGGCATTCCACAGGCCTGCATGGAGGTGTAAAGGGGATATTTTCAGCGGGGCTTTTTTTCAGGCCCTGCTCTAACAGTACCTGCCATTGTATTTGCAGGGCAGGGTGTCAAATCTGCTTACAGGATTTTTAGCTGCTCCACTTTGCAATCCTTTCTGTCGCAGGGCCCTGCTCCTCCGAAGGTGAAGCCCACAGCAAAACCCTTTCCCCCAACAACAATGGCAGCAGGAGCAGGCCCCAAGTTTGTAAATATTAACTTCTTTCGAATGTCAGATTATTTACTCTCTGCTCTTCGAACCACCCAGGCCAAATGGACGGGGGCCAAGTTTGTTAACAATAGCTCTTGGCTGGGACATGCCGTAGCAAAGGTTAAATCCTGTTTGCCTTGTTCCAGTGTGGAGTCCCACCGACCCTACTGCTGGCTCTGGGAGGGCAGCAGGCTTTGCCACTGGGACCTGCCCCCAGTTGTGCAGGGTGCAGAGAGCCCTGAGCGACCCACGGGCACCGTGCTGGAGCCCCCAGGCACAGCAGCAAGACCCACCAGGATGAGGGGCTGAACCCCAGCCAGAGGGGGTTTGTAACCACTGAGTTGAGCCTTTGCTGCCTCACCACTCAGGGACATCCATCTGAGCCTTCTCCATGCAGTTGTAGTAGCCGTGGTGGGGATCTCAGTGAGAAAGGAGATCGCAAAATCACAGATTTGTTTGGGTTGGAAAGGACCTTAAAGACCATCTCAGTGCACCCCTTGCCATGAGTAGGGACACCTTCCACTATCCCAGGTTGCTCCAAACCCTGTCCAACCTGGCCTGGGACACTTCCAGGGGCAGCCACAGCTTCTCTGGACACCCTGTGCCAGTGCCACCCCACCCTCACAGTCACCAAGACATTCCTGCTTGTCCTGATTGTCTTCATGAGACACTCCTGTTTGCAAGGCCAGGTCTTGCCTCCTAATTGATCAATCATGCAACATCAAGCAGAGGAGAGCAGCTGCCATTTGACCACAAATCTCCAAATCTACACCAAGTAACACTGGCTGGTATGATGGATACCCCAAAACACCCTCAGCACGGACACAGGAGTTGTCTTTCCCAGAATACTCCCATATCCATGCAGCAAGGTAGGAAGAGCAGTGGCTGACCCACCTTGCACCCTTCCTCACATTCTGTGTATCATCCTCCTCTTCCTCCCAGCTGGTGCCAGTGGTGCAAAACATGCTGATCCATGAGGGCACAGGGTGTGCTTTGCCCGGCGTGACCCGCACAGATGGCTCGCACAGGAAGCGCTTGCACAGCAGAGCCAAGTGGCCACAGGCTCATCCACTGACATTCCTCCCCTGATTAGGAAGGCTGGGAGGGAGCCAGGGGTGGGTCAGCGATGTCCTTCCTGTGGCTGCAGCCATTCCTGCCACCACTTGGATCACACCTCTCGGAGACACTCTCGGGTCGGGCAGGGGAAGTTCACGGCGGCCAACGCGCTGGCGGGGAAGGGGGAAGAGCACGGGGATGGAGGGGAAGTTCACTGGGGTTCAGCCAAAGCTAGGTCCAGAATAACAGAGGTCTGATAAAAAGGAGAGAGGAATTGCAATGGCCATGACCCCCAGGGACTCCTCATCCCTTCTCCAGTCAGTGCAAGGTGCTGGACACATCAAGAATGAAGAGCGCAGCTCCAAGAAACCCACAGCTCAGAGTGATTTGAAGAATTGATGGTACAGACCTACCACCACACCTCACCTGGGTGAAAATCAAAATCTCCAGGTTGGAATATGATATTTTCCATCTCTTCTGGCATCCCCAATGCAAACTGTCCTGCTGAACCTGGACAGGTTTGCTGTGCTGCACACACTGTGTGCTCTACAACACAGGAAAGACTAAACAAATCTCTCCAGGCAGCCAGGGTCAAGCCGTACCATTTTTATCCCTGAAGCCAAGGAGGAGAAGATTGCACTTCCTAGCAGGGAAAATAACGACACAGCAAAACGAAAAAAACAAGGGAAGCATTACTCAAATTATCTCCACAGCGAGTGGAGGGATGGGAGTCCAGAGAACAAAGAGATCAGATGACCAGATGGGACAGATCAAGCTGACCACAAAGCCTCTGTCCAACATTTTTTGACAACTGCTACAGCCATATGTTCATGAGGATTGTGGAATAACTGGGAAGGGTGTGTGGACTCGGAGCGAGCCCGACCGCACTCGGAGCTGCGGGGCTGCAGGGTGCGAGCCAGGGAACCTTTGGTGTGTGACCCAGATCCCAGCCCTGCAGCCTGAGAAGGGAAAGGGGCTGGTAGATCATTTAGCTCACCTCATGAGGGGCTCTGACCAGCCCTTCTCATGTGTTTCCTGGTGTTTGGTCCATCTCTAATGAGCCGTGCTCTGGGGGGAATTCTTAGGTCGTTTATTTTGCATCAGCCCTGCGAGGAGAGGTAGCAGGACTATGGCTAATTAGGAAAGCAGACAGATAGCACTGAACAAAGCCAAGGACAGAGGGATCGTGTCCAGGTGCACAAAGGCTGGGAGTGACCCTTTCTCCCAGCTGCCCCATGGACCTGAACATCAACAGTCCTGAAGGGCAGAAGCTGCACATCCCAAATGGCCCGTCCTGCCCTTTGGGCGACGTCCTCATAAAAAACACACTTTCCTCATTTATTTTGTCAGCTGCTCCTTTTGATTACTTAGCACATTCCAAGGAGTGAGAGGAAATTCGATGGATGACGTCCTGCGAAGTAAAGGTGACAGTTTTCAGGAGTGAGAAGTAATGGCAGACACCCCTCCTGGGGATGTGCAGGGACATTCAGCCCTGCCCTGAGGCAGTTTGTCACCCACTAATGATGGGTCTACTACACACACCAAATTCAGGACACAGGACCAACCAGCCACCATGGCAGGCAATAGTTTTCCCCTCTAAATTTGAAGTGGAGAGAATTTAACCACATAATATTACTTAATTTTCACCCTGAGATGAGTGACCAAGGGACCATTTCCCATTATAATATTCCAAACTGCCCCTGGTCCTTGACAGAGCCTTGGAGTCCTTCTAGAACCAGAATAAACATGAAAAACTTCCAGCAAAAAAAGTAAAACAAGTGTCAAAAAGCATCAAACACGGGCAGAGGTGTGCTCCTGCAAAACACCTGCTGGACACCCTCAAGCCGCACCAGAGCAGCCCCAAGACCCCTCTTGCACCCCTTTCCCCACCACCCCACAGCCCACATAATCCCACACCATTCCCTGGATCCCCACATGATACACAGTTTTCTTTCATCTCCAAGAGACCAGATTGCCCCTCCATCAGCAGATCCAGCCTGTGCTCTGTGCTTTGTTGTAACTCCCCAAAACTCCCGACCAGAGAAGGAAACACTGCAGCTTCTTTCTCATCCTGGTGCTCAGCAGCCTCCCAGTGCCACAATCACCCGACTCTCTTGTACACAGTGGAGAAGTGAGTCCAGAGGAGGCCACAGGGATGGTCAGAGGGATGGAACACCTCTCCTACAAGGAAAAGCTGAGGGAATTCAGATTTTTCAGCCTGGACAAAAGGAAGTTCCAGGTTGAACTTTTTGTGGCCCTTCAGTACCTTAAGGGGCTACAAGAGACACTGAGAGGGACTTTGGGCAAGGGCCTGGCGTGACAGGACAAGGGGGAATGGCTTCCCACTGACAGAAGGCAGGGATAGATGGGATACTGGGGAGAAATTCTTCCCTGTGAGGGAGGTGAAGCCCTGGCACAGGGTGCCCAGAGAAGATGTGGCTGCCCCTGGATCCCTGGAAGTGTTCAGGGAGGGGTTGGATAGGGCTTGGAACAATCTGGTCTATAGAAGGTGTCTCTGCCCATGGCAGGTGTGTGGAACAGGATGATCTTTAAGGCCCCTTACCTTAACCATCCTAGGATTTTATGATTCTATGAAGAAGAAAAAGGGAAAGCTCTGAGAACTCACAGAGAAAACCCTGCAAACAGATGTGTTCACGTTGTGACTCCACCACTGCAGAGTCAGGGACAGCAGAACAGCCAAGAACTCCACGGGGAGGGAATTTCCCATCAGTCTGATGGGAGCGTTTCCCTTTGCCAGGACAGCACATCTGCTCTGCAGGGTGGCCACACTCCACGGGGGCTGCACCCAGGAGGGGAGCCCATCCCTCCTCTGTACCCAGCAGCACTGGGAAGGGGCTGGCTGCCCTTCCCCAGCCTCCCCCAGTCCCCAGGAGCAGAGATCCTTCCCGGGCAGATGGAAGCAAGGACCAGGTCAGGAAGCGCCGCGCGAGCCCGTTGGCTGCCGGATAAGGTAAACAGGGCTGTCGGACACGGCGAGTGCTGCCAGGCTTTGATCAGAGCCAGCTGCGTGGCCAGACCCTCCCCACGGCCATGGTCCTGCTCCCCTGCCCCGTCCCCGCGGGGGCCTCGTCCTGCTGCTGGCAGAGAAAAGCAGCTCTCGTGGCTTTGCCTCTCGCGCCGGCAATTTCGGGATGCGGAAGAAATGATTCGAGTTATTCCCCACCAGCAGCTGGGGGAAAATTACTGCCTGCTTTTGGACCTGAGAGGGTTCCCAAGGGGAAAATGGTGCCTTGGGTTTAGGGAATTTTCTGGGCATTTGAGCTCAAGTGTAGCTCACATGGCTTTTGTCCACCAGCAGAGCCAGGGAGCTGTGGTAAGATCTTCCCATCATCTGAGCTGCTCATAGCTGAGCCTTTTCCCCTTTTCACCCAACCTGGTGAAATGATCTGGGCTATAAAAAATAGGAGTTGGGGGAGTGTAGCACTTCTAACAGGCCTGGATCACCCAGGGATGGGGCTCATGGCCCAGCCTGCGGATGGTTCCTCACCCAGCAAGGGTCAGCAGGGACATCACTTCTCCCCTCACATCCCACCCAGCTGCTTCCCACCCTGTCAGGAACAGAGCTGCTCCATTGTCCCTCGGGATCTGAAGGAGTCAGGCTGGTCCTGGCCATCTCCCAGCTCCTGGTATCTGAGCACTGAGGCAGGGAAGGGGATGTAGTTACAGCTGCAGGGACATCCCCTGCCTGTGTGCCAACAAGAAGTCTTAGTCATTTTTCACATCAAGTTTTCCACAATTCTCATATTTTCCTCCCTGCTACCTTAAGATCAGTTTTACCTCACTATTTTTTTCTATTTATTACTCAAAGTTTATGTCTTTCACCTGTTATAAGACAACCACAGCCTTAGGAGAGACAGAGTGAATAAATTGGCTTTTTTTGGTACAGATTTTGTCCACAACTGTGCAATCTCTTTGTTATGGTTGGGAGAAAATTGTCCAAGGCTGGGAAACACCAGCATTTTCTGCAGCAGCCTTTTTGAAGGTAGTAACAGCTCCATGAAGTGGTTAGGAGTTTACAAGGGCTTGGAAAAAATTACCTCCTTTTAGAAAGTGTTAATTATATGACTAATTAAATAGAGAGGAGGTTGAAACACTCTCCTAGTCATAACCTGTGTGCTCCCTGCCCGCTCCTTGCGTGACAGAGAAAACAGGGAATGAATCCTGTTTGGCCTTCATGGCAGGAAGTGGCTACTAAACCAGCTCTGACTTCTAATTTATTTACCTGGGAAGCTGTAGGGAGCTGTTTTAAAATTGACCAAGGTTTCTTTCTGCTGCTTAAAAAGAAAAAACCAAAGCCACCAGCCATTCAGTAAAAACACTTTTGGAACAGCCCGAGTTTTAAGTAAGAAATATAAAAGGCCACTTTGTTTATGTTTTTCAGCAATGGTATGTTGGCTTCTTTTTTCCTAAATGAGGGCAAAGAAACAAAACATTATGTTAAATCTCTTATCTCCACGCAAAGTGGTTGCAGCTATCATAAAACACACACATTGTGTCATTTCAAAACACAAATGGGCTCACGGTCAAACATTCTTCAGATTACCTCCTCTTTTCTTTTTCCTTTATAATTTTGTGGGCATTAATAAAGCTCAGCATACTCAAGCGAGGTGCTTTGTTCCTCCTGTGAGGAATTAATCACATCCTTCTGGAGAAGCACAAAGAAACCACAGGGTCAGGACTGAGCTGCAATTGCTGCAAAGCTCTCCACGATGCCCAGTGCTGTGGCACCAGCCTGCCCCTGATCCTGTGGACTTTTATAGTGACAAAAAGTGATGGGAATGGAGCTGTGACACACAAACCTGGGGCCAGCAGCAAGATCCCTGGTGCAGAGCTCTGTTTGACTGCAGGCAGCTCATTTAACCTCCCTGTACCTAGCAGAATAAGTTAAAAACTCTCCTTCCGTGGGGGATTTAATCTCCATCCAGTAGGACTAAACCACTTCAGACCTGGAACCTGAGGACAAAATTGCTTTTTTTGACAGTCCCAGTGTGATCTGAGCTCACCAGGCTGCCACAGGGGCAGGAAGGACAGCCACTTCCTCCCACCGCCTTCCCCTCCCCACTGCCAAAACCCAGGCTGGCACATCTGGCCAGCTCCCACCCACCTGGGCAGGTCCCCCTGTTTGAGGGCAGGGCATAAAACCCCGAGCCACCTCCAAGGACAGAGCATCAGCCAGCCCCAACACGGGGGCAGCTCAGCCAAAAACCAGGCTCTAAATATAACAAAAACACGGGAGGTGGAAAGCAAACAGTGCCTGTTAAGGTGTGCAGTGCCTCGGAAGGGCACGTGGGAGAGGTGGCAGCACAGCTGTAGACTGCCCTGACCCACTGAATGTGCTGCAAGTCAAGAAGAAAACTCTGCCAGCACAGCCAAAAGGATATTTTTGGCACAAAAAAAATCATGTTTTGGCAAAGCTCAGCACTTCTGGTGCTGCTGGAGCTGTTGGGTACCTGCTGGCCACCTGAGCAAAGGGAGGGGTGCCCCATTTTCCTGGAGCATCCACAGCCCCTCCAGGACATTTCCATTGGAGAGGTTATGCACCCCAGAGCCCTCCTGTATCCCAAACTCCCTCCCAGTGCTGCTGGAGACCGGTTTGACTCAGAGGTTTCCGTGATGCCTGCTGGTTTGACTTCCCACATCCTGCCCCATTTCGAGGTGACTCAGACAGTGATGTTTGAGTCCTGTTTGAAGATGCTGAGCCCAAGGGATCACGCTGAGATGGCCCAAAATTACAGGTGGATTTTCCAGCCCTCAGTCATGAGTATTTCCACCTCCTCCCAGTACTCTTTTCTTTTTGTCGCTTTTAAAGGCTGCACACAGCTGACAAGGGGATGTTGTGCAGGGACATGACAGTGGGTATTCCTGGGAGAAGTGTCAGGGGGGGAACTGGCAGTGCCACCAGACTGGAGCTCCTCCCTGAGCAGATGCAGGTCACTGATATTTGGCTGGATGAAGCAGCCATGAGGTGTTCCAGCCTGTGAGGAGGCAAGGGAGAACCTTCCACTCCCGTACACCTGGAGCTGTTTTACTCCACAGTGACCCTTCAGCCTCCATCATTTACAAATGACATCTTTAAAGATGCTTCCAAATAAGCAACTAACAAAGGAACAAGCAGGAGGACTGACAAAAACTTGGGCATGGAAGAGGTACTGGATTTTTGGAAATGAGGAACCAGAGGAGCAGAGATGATTGGAGTCTGTCCTGACCAGTGGCACCTGGCCAGCACACCTGACCAGCCACGACCATGACCAGGCAGCTGGTACCACTAAAGTCTGTGCTGTCACAACACCCTGGTCTCACCAGAGCAGAAGCAGCTTGGGGCTCTGGAGATCTTGAGCACTGAGGACCCAAATCCACCAGAAACCAAGATTTGCGGGCGGTTGGAACCCCAGCATTGACCTGCATCCTCAGGGTTGTGCTTTGCTTTGATAGTTTGGTGAGCTTGAAGGTCTGGTACCACCACAGGGGCACCTGAGGGTCAAACAGAGATGAGCAAACCACGCTTGGCTTGGGGAGAGGTTTCCTCCTGCTGCAGCAATGGGAACTTAGAGGAACCACAGAATCTCAGAATGAGCTGAGCTGGAAGGCACCCACAAGGATCATCGAATCCAGCTCCTGGCCCTGCACAGGACCATCCCCAAGAGTCACACCTTGTGCCTGAGAGCATTGTTCAAACACTCCTGGAGCTCTGGCAGGCTGTGGCTGTGACCACTTCTGGGGAGCCTGTTCAGTGCCTGAGCATGCTCTGGGGGAAGAAGCTGTCCCTAATACCCAGCCTAGACCTCCCCTGGCATTCCAGGCCAGTCCCCATATCCTGTAACAGGTCACCAGAGAGAAGAGATCAATGTCTGCTCCTCCTCTTCCCCCCACGAGGAAGCTGTAGACAACAATGAGGTCTCCCCTCAGTTTCCTCTTTCTTTTCTCTTCTCAAGGCTGGACAGACCAAATGCCCCCAGCTGAGGGGAACCCCACGGGTCCCTGCACACCAGCAGCCAGCTGGATGCTGCCAGACCCCATCAGCAGGAACCAGGACCAAAACCTGGAGAGCGAGTGTCCTCTCCAGGTGATTCACACACACCTGCCCCAAATCCATGTTGGTGAGGATGCAGGACAGGACACAGACTCAAACCACCATCACTTTGAAAATCCCTCCTTCCCCCCACCCTGCCAAACCCAGACTCTGAGCTGATCCCCCAGAGCCAGCTACCCCAGAGAGAGTTGGGAGTGAAGTGTATTCAAAATATAAAAGGTTAAAAGCAGCGCAGACTGCGAAAACAAAGGCTTGGGCTTCAAAACAACCTCGACGCACCATTTCAGGGAAATTTCTGAACGTGTTTGTTACCGCCAGTGCCACGAAAGCGACGGATTTAAGGAACTTGGACGTGCTGGAAACAGGCTCTGCCGTGAGTCACCCGCTCCGAGCGGGCACGGCCAGCAAACAAACCCCCGGAGCACCACACAAACACTGATAACACTTGCACCAGGCAACAGCCACAGGACCTTTCAGCAGCTGAACTAATCTATTCCCGCTGTTACGCCGCGTTACTTCAGCCACAAAGTGGGGAACTTTTATTTTTTTTTTCTTTTTCTTTCCCTGCTAATTAACATTTGTTCGCGCACAAAATGCCGAGGCCGGCGCCAAGCGGACATACCTAGATAGAGCCTAATATTAGATTTCACAAAAGCATTCATCCTGTCTAAACAAACATCCTCCGTAGAGCGTTAAACCTCCAAACCTTTGCCCAGACAGATGTTCCCACCGCGGGCACGGCTCGGCATCGTTTCCCGGGACATCCGCGACCATCCCCAACTAACCCGGGCATCGACAGGAAAGCACACCGTTATTTTGGGAAGCTTTGCAGAAAGCTTCCTTTCGAGTTCAAAACCGGATCAGCCGTTATTTGTCTCTAGCAGAGGCTTCGCTTAAGGTCTCTTCAAATTACTCATTTTTTGTTGCCGCCAGAGAAAACGTCCTGCTTTTAAGAGCTGAGAAAATTCGCTGGCAAATGATACAGGGTGTTGGTTAACCCGTATATGGTTCAGGTCTGGTCGAACAGGCAGGAGGCTGAAATGGGAAAGCAAGTTTTTTGACGATTTGTTATACACAGTAGCAAGAAAAACAGGAAGTAGGTGTTTATTAGCAGTTTCCAAATATACCAGCCAAAATAAAACTCCCCATGCAGTCTGAGGTATTCAAAATACAGCGACGACCAGAATTCCTCAGATTATAAGAGGGTAATTAATCACAAACAGTGTTCACAGACCAGTGATTTGGAAACTTCCTTTTTATTGAAGATCTGGATCAAGAGCAAACTTCAAAGCAAAACTAATTGATCTGAGATTCATTGTGTCTGGGCGATAAAGCAAAAAAATAAAATATCATTCTGACGCAGCCAGGCCCGTGGTTTACATTCATCCTGCCCTGACAGCCTGTAAAGCACATTAAAAAGCCATTTTTCACTGGATGCTATAGCTCTGACCTATTGCAACATAAAAGCTATTCATACACGGGAGACTGTTGCTTCCTCACAATCAGTGTATTGCACCCAGAGCCAGCCGTGTTATTCCAGGCTTGTTCCTCAGGAATGTGAGCATATCTTGGAGACTGATTCATAAAAGGAAGAGAGCAGCCCACTTCTGGGCCAGGCTCACATGCTTTATTCAGAAGTGAAATTTTCTGAATTTTGTTTGGCTCCAGCAACTCTTAACTCTGCTGGAGCTAGGAGAGTGACTTGAAATGAACAGCTCTGTCCTCATTTTTCTAAAAATTGCCAGAAAATAGCAGGGTTCACCAGTTTTTCTCCATCAAGGTTGTATGCACATCCCAGCCAGGAGACTGCCATTCACCAGCAGCCAGAATTCATTGAAATATTTGTCATTTAACCTATATAGTTTGTCACCTCAGTCATCTGGTTTTTTCTCCTTGTCCTCCACTGGAGGATTCAACAGGCCCCAGTGATACCTCCATGAACACACAGCCTCCTTCTAAATCCATATGTCATAAGACAAAAAAAAAAAAACCCAAAAAACCTAAGCTTTCAAAGGTATTTTCTCCACACCTGCTCTCCTGGCATGTGCCATGGATGCTCCTGAGTCCCACACAGGATCCTGTCATCTGATTTCACGGGTGGCTGAGGCAGAGCCAGAGGGGAAGCAGCTGGATTTTGCAGGGTTGATTTTCATGGCAGGCTGGAATGGCATGGTTGGATACAGAGTTTAGAAGAAGGGGAAGGTTAATTTCTTTTTTGACTGTAATAAATTCCCAGGCTGAAAGAACTCGCACCAAGCAGGTTTGAGTTGGATGGAATCTTAGACACCATCCAGTTCCACCCCCTGCCATGGGCAGGGACACCTTCCACTGTCCCAGGTTGCTCCAAGTCCTGTCCAGCCTGGCCTTGGACACTTCCAGAGATCCAGGGACAGCCACAGCTGCTCTGGGCACCCTGTGCCAGGGCCTCCCCACCCTCACAGGGAACAATTCCTTCCCAATCTCCCATCCATCCCTGCCCTCTGGCAGTGGGAAGGCATTCCCTGTGTCCTGTCCCTCCATGCCTTGTCCCCAGTCCCTCTCCAGCTCTCCTGAAGCCCCTTCAGGCCCTGGCAGGGGCTCTGAGCTCTCCCTGGAGCCTTCTCCTCTCCAGGTGAGCACCCCCAGCTCTCCCAGCCTGGCTCCAGAGCAGAGGGGCTCCAGCCCTTGGAGCATCTCCATGGTCTGTCTGGGCTTGCTCCAGCAGCTCCACGTCCTTCTGGATATTGGGAGCCCCAGAGCTGGAAACAGAACTCCAGAAACTTCCATCTATGCTTCTCCTTTGTTTTTCTGGATAGTCTCAGGAGTCACTGGCAAATAAACACTGAGGTGATTCCCTGTTCATGCCCAGACCCTGCTGGGGGGTTCTGCATCCCGAGGTGTGTAAAGGACCAGTTGCTTGGAGAAGAAACTCTCAGCAGCCTCTGAGCAGGAGATGAGCCCTGGCTCTTCCCTCCAAGGAAAGTTCTCAGGGGGTGAAGTCTGGGGAAAGGTCTTGATCCTGCTAGGAAGACAGAAGTCCCAGCCAGACCGTGGGATGGGGTGTGCTTGGATCACACACCAAACCCTTCCAAAGCCAAGACTTCCCACTTCAAACTCTGTCAAAACACGGACAATGCGGACGCATCCAATTTATTCTCAATGGGTTTTCCAGACTTCTGCTTTGCTGGGCTGCTTTCCTGGAATCAAAGGCAGGAATCTCTAAGCTGCCAGATCGCCAAAACCTCTGATAAAGATTTAATCCTAAATGCAGGCTGTGATTATTTGATTTTTATTCCTTTTTTGTTTTGGTTTTTTTTTTTGGTCTATTGTCTGCTGATAGCTTCACCTGTGTCGTCTGCTCTCAGCCAGGCAGCCCAGTGCTGTGAACAGGAAAGATCACCACGAACAAAACCTTTTACAAGGGATTAAATTTCATCTAAAAGCATGTAATTCTCCATAGCCAGGAGCAGTTTCTAATCTTCATATATAGGAACTTACAAGGCAAGGAATTCAAAGCCACCGGATTAAATGAAAAATGTGAATGAAAAGCTACATGCTGATACTCAGCTGACCTAGGCAAGTTACTGTACATTTTTCAAAGTTTTAAATTACCACTAATGGAAAACGTGGGGAGTAAGGCTGAAGTGTCTCTCTACATCATTCCTTTAAAAAAAAAAAGAAGTCCAAAACAATGAATGAATATTTTCAGCTTAGCCCCTGATGCTTTCCAACACAGTTGGCCTCACTTTGCTCTTACTGTATAGATCAGCAGGTATCATCGGATTAGATTAAGACCAGCTGTTGGTTTCTAGTAAAGGAATTTCCCAAAAAGGTAAAATATAATTCAAGCTTATCAGCCTAGATACTTTGGAAGAATAAAAACCTCCTCTCGTGACTGTAAAAAGCAGAGAAAAAGACATTATAAAGCATTTAAGAGCTTTGGTTTCAATTATTTTATATTAAAGGATAGGTAAGCTAAATTGCTCAGACTCTTTATAAAAATAAAAGGGATTGTAAATAAAATTGGAAACAGATATACAACAACCAAGTTCCCACAGGTGCCTTTTCTTTACTGGGGAAATACCCGTGTGAATTTCCAGTTTCCCATCACGTCAGGGGAGACAATGAATTCTGAAGTTACCCCGTTTGCCTTCGGACTGTGCCACAGAAGAAGAAATCTCTTGTCTCTTCAGACCCCAACGTCCCTCTGTGTGTGTCACACCAAAGCAAAGGTCTGTGCTGCCCGCCGGGGCTCCGCGAGATCAAAGCTCTGGGCCACTCACAACAAAACAAGAGGGTAAAGCCCAAAGAATCAGAGAGACAAAGCAAAGGTTTAAGAGATAAGGATCAGCCCCAGATATGATATTTCATCCAGATCAGATCCGGTGCAGAAGTTCAATTCAAAGTTCATAAGATGAAAAGACAAAAGGGATCAGCTCCGAGGTTTTGTTGTTCTCTATCTCTCCAGGTTTGCAGGGACATTCCCATCTTCCGGGCAACAAAGGTTTCACCTGTATTATGCAAAACCACAGAGCTTATCTCATCTCCTGCTCCTGGCTATGCATCCACTCAAATATGTATTTCAGGCATTTCTAATATCCTCACCCAGCCCCAAACCAAATGCCTCCAGCTGCACCTCACAAACAAGGTGTGAAGTCCTGGGGTAACCAGCCAAACCAGAAACTCACTCCTTTCCTCAGAGAAAGGCACGTCTCCACTCACTGAAGCTCCACCAAGACATCATGGTGAAACATCTGGAGGGTTTTTTTAAAGACCAGGGTGGGGGAAAAAAAACCAACACACACAAAAAAAGCACTAACCGAAAGAACCCTCCCCCTCTGGATTTCTCAGGGGTGCCAAACCTGGTGCATGTTATCTTTACATCTGTAATTGTCTTGGCTTGCAGGGCAGTGCTTGGGAATGGCTTGGTTGAAGGAGTCCATTTATCAAGATTTTAGGAATGAGAGAATGATGGCTGGGGAGGTCTGTAGGTGTTTGTAGGTAGAGCAGGCAACTGGGAGCTGAGATGTCACTGCCCTCAGGGCAGGCTTGGCAGTGCCTCCTCTGAATGAGGTGAAAATACCATCACTGACTCTCAGCTGCTGCAAGCAGGACCACAGAGACTGCAGGGTGCTGTGCTCCACAAAATCCTACAGCTCTTCAAAGCTTTATAAAAGTACGACCAACGTCTTCCTCTCAGTGTTACAGACCCTCAGCTTTCTTCGTAGAATATCCCGAGCTGGAAGGGAACCACAGGGATCAGAGCCCAGCTCCAGGCCCTGCACAGACACCTGAGGAACAATCCCACCCTGAGCATCCCTGGCAGTGCTGTCCAAACACTCCTGGAGCTCTGGGAATGTCATCATTCCCTGGGGAGCCTGGGCAGTGCCCAGCACCCTCTGGAGGAAGAACCTTTCACAAAATCCAGCCTAAACCTGCCCTGGCACAGCTCCAGCTGTTCCCTCAGCCCCTGTCACTGTCACAGTGGATTCATGGATGCATCTCCTTCAGTCCAGAGCCCAGGGCAGCCCCAGCTGCTCCAGACCAACACAAACTGCAGCCCTTTAGGGTGGGCAGGTGACAACACACCTGGCACGGGCTGGGCACTGCCCACCCACAACCTCCACGCAGGAGAAGAGCCATGGGCATTGCAGGGATGCTTTGCACCAGCACACAGAGAGCCCCGAGGGATGCAGAGCCTTGGGAAAGGGTTCAGCAGGGCTGTTTACCGTGGGGTTTTGAAACAGCTGTTGCCTAAACACAAACGTGATTGTATCACTTGTCAGTGTCTGTGGTCGGCAGACACACAGGTTATTTCAGGCAGGGCTGAGCAGAGCACTGAGTTCCCTTACAGCAGGTGAGGTTTCTGCCTGAACCCACATCTAGCAGAGCTTGCTCTGGCATCCTCACACCCTCCTGCTGGCTCTCCTCACCCCACTGCTCAAACAGAGTCACCCTGTTTCACAAATATTTACTGGAATACCAATTTCACAGTGTTGCAAAAGAGAACCCTCTGACCTTGTGAAGCACCAAATCCAAGGCAGCAGTTGGATGCAGCAGAAGACACAGCAGAATCAAGGCAAAGTTTGGCAAGAGTGGTGAGCACCTTCCTGTGCACAGTGAGGCAGCTGTCATTGCCTCCCTCTTGGGCAGAGCTGCACAAAACTACATGGGGAAAAAAAAAGCAAAGAAAAAAGGGATTTAGAAAAACGTAAAATTAAAAAGCACCTAGAAGACTCAATTCTTAAATTTGGTGAGTGCTGCAGGCTCGTGGTCAGGTTAGGCTGGTTAAATAAGTGCTGCAAATATACAGCAAGTGGGTCAGGGCTCAACACAGCATCCGTTCTCTTATGGGGATGATTTTGGCATTAGAACATTGAAGGACATCACCAGGCCTTGGCTGGGTCAATGCCAGTGTCAGAGACAATGGGACTGCACCTGAGCCAGGGGACCCATGGCCTATAAAAGAAGTTCTCTCGATGGTCAGATGATATACCTCAGGAGACGGGGGTTGCTCATGGAACACGTGCTTTATTCTCAGGGGTCGTGGGTGCCAGCGTTTGCCATCAGCTGCCAGCCCAGCTGCTGGCGTGGTTCCAAGAGGGTTCCAAGAGGGTTCTAAGAGAGTGAATTTCCTGTTACAGTATATTTTATCCTATTCTGTGTTGAATATTCTATTTACAGTGACCAACCGGTGTGAGACACAAATCCTATAGAATTTACATACAGCCTATGAGAACTACTAGATTTGAATAAGGCACTACCTTCTTATGCTAATTTCTATAATCCCTTCTTCCTGCCATCCCTGCAGACCCCTTTTCTGCCTGGTCACTGGTATTGCTCAATATCCTGTCCCTGGACTGGCATCCCTTCCCATATCAAAAGTGACCGTCATTTCTACCTCACCCACTGGCCCAATGTTCTCCGAACCTCCTGCTAAACAATCATATTTATAAGGTTTCCCTGTATCACCTTCCCCAACAATGGCCAGCCTGGCAGGGAGCTCACCCTGATGGCACCAGGGCAAAGGTGCACTTTGTGCAGCAGTCGGATGCCGTGGTGCTCTCCCAGGCACCAGAGTGGCTCTGGATTATCCCACTGCCTTCCCACCCTGGAGGAAGCTGGAGCCAAGCACCAGCACCTCCCAAAGGAGCCGAGTTGTGCCCGTGGGGAGAAGCTGTGGAGTGGAGGGGAGCACGTGGCTGCTCCAACCCTTCCTGCTTTGAAGGAGGTTTGTGAATCCCTCCCTCCCAATCCTCTGACGTGTGAAGACCCCGGGGAATCAGAGGCAGACTGGAACGTGGAGTCTGTCCCCACCACTGCTCATCTGATGCAGCACAAGAGTGTCCCTCCAGAGATTTTATTTTGGCCAGGGGGGGACAATTGGCTCCCTGCCAACCCCACAGACAACCCCACCTCCTGTGGGACGTGGGGTTTTTCGTTTTGCCCCCAGAGATCACACAGACCTTCTGAAGTTTCCTCACACGTGGCCTCCCAAGGTGCTTCCACAACCTCCACACCACGGGAACATCAGCCAGCAAGAGCTGAGCAGAATCCCAGACTCATAAATCTCCCAGCAATTACGAGGCCTCATCCAACCTCCCCGTGAGATAAAACAACCTCTGCATCGTGGTGTTGTGATGAGATTTTTTTTTTCCTTTTATTTTTCTCTCTTTCCAACACATCGAGCTGCTGAAATGACAAGATGGAAAGAGGATGATCCTTCAGCAGAGCTTGACTACACTGCAGTGATTGGGAAATCTGCACCACTGCTGGGACCTGTGGTTGGGTAATAGGTGAAAAAATTAGATTTAAAAAAGTGCCACAATATAAAAATAAATATATAATGTAAATAAATACATATATGTAATGTATTTATAGAAATAATTATAAACAAATAGCAATATAAATTAAAAGAATAAATACAAGCACACAAATATATTCCCAGAATAATACAGTTTAGAAAAGACTACACCAGAAGTAAAAATAATGGGGTTTTTAGTGCTGCAGTTGTGGGGGATATTATTATTATTAATAGTAGTGGTATTAGTATTATTTGTATTATTAGTATTATTAATTTCTTGTCATTGTTGTTGACATTGTTATTATTTTTTGCTGTATATAATTACTTCAGTTCTTAAAAAGCAGAACCTATGGCAAGACACAGAAAAACAAAAAAAGAAGATTAAAAAAACCCCATGTTTAAATTTGCTTTTGTATGAAGCAGACTTAAAGCTTTGATCAGAAGAAAATGCCAAAAAGAGCAATTAAACTATGTGTTCTTACCTGCAGTCTTGTCACAGCAGTTTTGCAGTTCTGACTATTTAAAAGAGGCTCAAACAGTCAGGTGGGGTTGAATAAAATTCAGAATTTCAGTCCATTAGAGGTCATCTCTAATATCATACCAGCTGTTTAGATATTTCTTTAGAATTAAAAAAAAAAAATGCTCACAATGAATGTAAAATGAAAAGCTTGGGGTAATTTCTATATCAGAACCACCACTTTAATGAAATTAAAATGAAACTAAATTAATATAATTAAATGAAAAATAATAAAGTTAAAATAAATTTCAGAAGGTTTATGTCAGAAAATGTAATTTTTTTAGTTTTGCACTGAAACAAATCAGGCATCCTGGAATTTCAGGAGACAAAGAAATGAGGATTTTACCCTTTTTCTTTGACCAAATCCCATCTTTTATTGGAAAAAAATACAGTTACCAAAACTGTAAGTGAATCAGTTAAACTGTGAATTTTGGGCCCCACATGAGCACAGGTGAAACAATATCCTTGTCCACAATCCCATGGAGCTCACAGCAATGACGTGAAGCTGGAACAGCATTTGTAGTTACTTATTTTCAGATCCTTGAGGATTTCATCCTTCCCAGTCCCAGGACACTGAACCAGCCCATCCATTCCTTATTTCCTCAGACAAACAACAGACTTGTAGGATGGTTTGGGTTGGAAGGGACCTTTAAAGGACACTTTTTTCCACCCCCTGCCATAGGCAGGGACACCTCCCGCTGCCCCAGGATGCTCCAAGCCCCATCCAGCCTGGCCTTGGGAACTTCCAGGGATCCAGGGGCAGCCACAGCTTCTCTGGGCACCCTGTGCCAGGGCCTCACTGCCCTCATCCTAAATAATTTCTTCCCTGTATCTAGTCTGAATCTATTTTCAGTTTAAAACCATTACCCCTTGTCCTGCCAAGCATCACCAGTTGTGATCCAGAGAGAGACAGAGGATTCCCCTTCCTGCTGAGAAAGGGAAGAATTCCCAGACACTCTGAGCCCAGCCCTGTTGGCATCACTGGGTGACAGCCAAGCAGGAGCAGCCCTCTGCAGACTTCCTGCAAGTCCTTCTTGAATTGCCACAGCTTCCCACTGCTGCTTGTCCAACAGCTGGAAAATGTGGGACAGAGCTGAATTACTGGATTTTGCTTCCCTTGCCAAGCTCTGTAGGAATGAAGCCGTGGGTACCCTTCACAGGGCACTCAGACTTTCCTGTGCCCCCATCAGCAGTGGAAAGTTGTTTGGGTTTGATGGGCAAACAGCTTCCTCTGGAAAGCTCTTCCCTCTCCAAACACATGACTGGGCCACTGGACACCGTTCAACTCAGCAAAGTCATCAAGTTCAGTCATCTGAGCACATTTTTGCAGCGAGAGGAGGCTGTGTGGTGGGCTGGCTTGGGAGAGCAGTTGGATGCAAACCTCCCCGGGGGGAACAGATGCAGATGACACGCTGGAATCCGGCTGGTTTTCCTACAGCACCGTCCACTGCAGCTCCCCAGCTCTACTACAGACATCCCACACGGCCAAGCCCAGGCCAAGGCTGGTACAAAGCCATTTCTACATCTGCCTTCTGCCACAGATCCACCCAGAGCCCACCGTAGGGGCCTCTCTGCTACCTGGCCCGGGGCAGAGCAGCTTTGGGGCTGCTCTGTGTTGTTGTTGTTGTTGGTCCTGCTCAGCACAGCTGAGGCATCTTCCTTCCAGATGTTTGCAGGGTGTGTTTGTGCTCACTTCGCCGATGCGTGAGAACAGTCACAAGACGAGATGCTCAGCACCAGCCAAAATGCCCCAGCCTTTATTTCCACCTCACCTGTCCTCAGAACAATGGGTTCTGTGATCTCCTACGTGTGTAATACAGCAGTGAGCGCTGAATAAATAAACAGGAAACCCTTCGGTCTGATGATGTTGCTCAAGAAAGGCACGAAAGCAAAAATTCCACTTATCTGAGCATCCCTCCCAAATCTGCTTCCCACACAACCTTTTGGGACATCACGTTTGCATCAGTTTCCTCAATTACTGATTCTATCACTGGTGCGATTCTTCAAGTGGCCTCCCAAGGGTAGCCCAGCGATGAGCTGGGGGTGGGAGGAAAGGGGGTGTAGTAACTCAGCTCTTGTTTTCCTGAGTGCGCCTGAGGCCACAAGCCACGAGCTTTCAGCCTGGGATTTAACCAGGTTTCCTGGAAAGGCAATTCCCTGGATTTTCGTCCTACACCTTCCTCCTGGCTGAGCTCACACCGGCCCACGGCGTGGCCAGCCTGGGTGTGTGGGACTGAGCTGGGGCTTGTGGCAGCGCTGGGGGGACCTGAGAGAGGCAGGGACAGAGCCTGGGGGGGCTGAGGCTGAGCAGGGACCCGGAGCATGGAAAGGGATCTGCACCCCTGCACGGGGACCGAGGGATCCGAAATTCTCCAACGCGCCGTGCAGCCGAAGGAAATCAGAGCACGGGATTGAAAGACCACTTGGAAAACATTAACAGCTCATTACTGATGGTCTGTTTAAAAAAACCCATTAATGTATATACACATGTCCCTGGACAGCACGTTTACCCCCAGCTAATGGCACTGAGTGGAAGCTGGAATGATCTGTGCATAATCACTGAGCAAACTCCCAGCCCTCCCTCATTTGCACTTCTCCCGCACAGGCTCCTCCTGACCTCTTCAAATCCCATCCCAATTACAGCCTCCCACTTACCCTTCAATGTAAATAAATCCTGCGTGGTGGGGATGGCTGCTACCAGCACAGATAAAAACAGTGGAGGGAAAGCACAACCTGCAGCTGGCTCTGGAAAAGGGAAAGAAAACGAAGCACAGGAGGGAGGGGTGGTGGGGCTGAGCTGTGGGACGGGAGGTGACACCCTCGGGATGCTCAGGGCTTGGGCACAACTCAGTCCTCTGGGGAGAACTCAGAATCATTCAGGCTGGAACCGACCCCAAAAGATCAAGTGCAACCATTCCCCCAGCACTGCCAAGGCCACCACTAGCCCATGTCCCCGAGTGCCACATCCACATGGCTTTTAAATCCCTCCAGGGGTGGGGATTCCTGGGCAGCTGTGCCAGGGTTGGACAATTTTCCAGGAAGAAATTTTCCCTAATATCCAATCTGAACCTCCCCTGGCCCAGCCTGAGGCCATTCCCCCTCCTCCTGTCGCTGTTCCCTGGGAGCAGAGCCCAACCCCCCCCGCCGTCCCCTCCTGACATGGAGTTGTGCAGAGCCACAAGGTCCCCCTGAGCCTCCTTTTCTCCAGGCTGAGCCCCTTTCCCAGCTCCCTCAGCCTCTCCTGGTGTTCCAGCCCTTCCCCAGCTCCGTTCCCTCCCTTGGACACTCCATCCCCTCACTGTTGTCATGAGGGGCCCAAAACTGGGCAGATCTTGCAAGGAGGAGATCCAAAGCAGCAGAAAGATACCCACACCAAATAGGTGGATATCCAGCAAGTCCCTATGGGTTATCCATGTACCTGAGTCCTCTCCTTGCCTGGATGAATAGGAAACTGCCTTAGGAAACTTAGGATCTTCCCCTGGGAAAAAATGCCATCAATCAAGATGTATTCAGGAAGGCTCTGAGAGAAATAACCTGGATCTCTGTTGGCCTCCTGGGGCATCCTTAGGCTGCTGCTACACCAACAATATTTTCTCTGGATTTGTGGAAGCTGAAGAGCACTTTGGGCACTGGGGCAGGGTGAATGCCATATGGATACTCCTCACAACACAAGGTGAAGGGAGAGAATGAGACAGCCAAACCATCCAGGCTGTTCACTCCTAAACCTCACCTCTAAATGCATCTTCCTCAACTTGCACCCAGCCTCATCCCTGGGTTGGGATGCTGGGACCTCACACTGCAGTTTCCCCAGGAGCCAGCACTTCCTTTGCAATTCCAAGCCACTGGAGTGTCACAGGTGTGACAGGCCTGGGGTTTCAGGTTGCTGGAGGCTGGGGGTATCTTTTAGATAATTTTTTTTCTTTATTTGTGGGCTTAATGTGGGACTTTTCTACTGATCATTAAACAATCACCCTGTGGCTTGAAATTGTTTTCAAAGGACTAAATGATGTTATAACGCTCTGGAACTGTCAACTTAATATATGGGGCTGCATTCAGCATAAATTATAGGCAGTTTCCACGCCACAAAAGCCGCACCAGTTGGTGGATCCAGCCAAAATATTCAGCAGAAAGTTGTGCCAGGCCGCAGGGCCCGTTTTGCCAAGACATGCAGGTGTTCACCGTGGAAAGCAGCCCCACCACTGATTCAGAAGATTCCACACCTCCTCCCAGGCAGCCACAATCTCCTTGGGACACCTGAGCCAAAGCGTGGTGTGAGCCCAGGAGCTGCAGTGGGGATTTTTAAAGCTGTTGCAGCCCTGAGGTGACACAGCCTTTCACCTGCAGGTGCAGGAGCTGTGCATGGAGACCTTGCCAATAGTTTTGAAGAGGTTCAGCTCCAGGCTGCAAACAGGGCTTGGAGCCTCGGGCGTCACTGGGGCTTTGTGGCATTGAGGTGACACAAAGCCATGAATTTTCTTCTTGCTCGTGAGGCAAGTCCTTCCCTGTCAGGAGAGCAGAGAGTTTGGAGGTTGGAATATTGAGGGACAGATTGCAGACACACAGTCCTGGAGACAGGGCTCTGTGGGACATCCTTTCCTTGGCCTCCCTCTTCTGTGCCTGGCACAGAGCTGGTGAACTCCAAAGCAGGGCAGAAGCCCCAGCATTTGGAGATGCTTCTCACTCCAAGGTCCCAGCAGATGGGAAATGGGTCCTGTCATCCACAAGCCTCAGGAAACATGGGAATGATGGAGTTCCACCAGCTTTTCATGGCAAATTTGTCCACCAAGTGCTGGCTCCTCCAAGGTGGGGGTGGAAGAAAATTCAGCAGCATTTTTGTGGCAGATCCTTGCACTTGCTTGGCCCGGCTGTGCCTCTTCCAGGGAGCAAAGGGAAGAGCCCTGTGTCCTCACGCAAGAACAAGGTCAGGAAATACTTAGTCCATCCCTGCTCCTGGTTTTGCTGAGTCTGAAATGAGTTGTCCAGAACAAGATAAACGGAGAGCAGCGGATGTGTGCAGGATGCCATGGGCTCTGTGCAAAACATCCTGTTGTCCTCTGCAGTGCAAAGTGGCAGGGACAAACACGGCCCATGGGGTGGATCCAGGGCAAACAGTCCCATCCCTGCACCAGGGACCTCCTTTAGGATGGAAAAACTCTGTCCTGCAGTCTCATTTGCCTGGCCTTAATTGCTGGATGGGCTGAGCTTGGTGTCAAGGGTCCTTTCAGGAAAAATTAACTGCAGTAGAGACAAACCTCCTGCTACGGTGTCAGAGCAGGGCTGAGAGAAGGGAGGGGAGGACCTGGCCCCCAAAGCACAAGTGGCCCTCGTGGATGTCACATTTTGTTCCAGAAATCACATGTTCCAACAGAAAACACTTCCAATCATCCCTCACGTGGCCGCTGGATCAGGCCCTCCCAAACCAATGACATCTGCCCCCAAAACCAGACAACGTCCACTCGTGTTTCACTTGCTTTTCTGGGAGCATTAACATCTTCCAGCCACGTAAAACCTCCACCTTCAAAAGGAAAAGGGAGAGACAGAAAGGAAAGGCACGGAAATCAACCAGCTTAGCCCCAGTTACAAACTGAACACCAACCCAAGGGGAGCTGACCTGGTGCAGAAGGGTTTCTCCACACGGGGCTTCGGACCAAGCAGGGATCTGGGGATGCCACGTGGCAAGATGATGGGATGAGGGAAGAGTGTCAGGATCATTGTCCCCTGGTTGTCCCCAGGCCGCTGGGATGCTGCCACCACCCCGTTCCCAGGCACCACATGCAGCCTGCAGCTGCAGACAGCCGTCATCGCCCGGCTGTGGGGTCTGTCCCTGGTGGTTTGGGACTTTTCACCACAGAAGATGCTCCTAACCAAAACCAGATTTGATTCCCAAATATCCCCAATCTCCCTGAAAGCTTACAAATCTTCCACACCTGTGTTTGCTCATTGCTGCTGCTGCTGGGCCCTGCCCTGGGAAGGACGATGTTTATCCCACTCCTCCACAGCTATTTACAATGGGGTTTTGGGATGGAGATGGAGCACATATTTGTCTAATGGCAACAGGGCAGTGAATTTAATTCTCCTCATTAACAGTCATCAGCTTAACGGGAAGCAATAAAAGATTTTTTTTTTTTTCAAGAGCAGCTGCCTGTGAGATAATATTTATGGCTGGGACTGTCAGCAGGATGAGTCCATTGCTGGCTTGTGAGGGGGGAAACTGAGGCACGAGGCCTTTCACTGACCCACCCTGGACCACACAGATGGAGGTGGGAAGAAAATCCAGCCCTCTTCTCTCCCATCCTGGGGCTGTGCTGCCCCAAGGCCACAGAAGCCATGTTGTTATAATGAGCCAGCTATTCATCCCACAGGAATTTGTGAGCAGTGCCATATTTCCTGCACCCAAAGGAGTCACGGCAGGGCACCCCAGCCTCTTTTTCCCTCCATAAGCCACTTCCAAATCTCTGACTGGCTGGGGACAGCAGATGCCCCTTCCCATGTCCCCCTCAGCACCCATCAAACCAGGAAAGGGCTTTTTGACCCTATTCTGATGATGAGAAATAATTTTGTCTGAGGTTGCTTCTGTTCTGACCATGACTGGTGAGATCCAGAGTGAAACCTGGGATTGCAGGTGGTCCCTGAGTGACTTTGGGTGCTCACCTGACATCCTCTGCCATCCTGCAGAGACCCCCAGCAGGGGAGAGCTGCTCTCTGCTCTCCTGAGAACATTTGGCTCTCCCATTGGTAGAGAGGAGTCACCTCCAAACAAGGACAGATTTTTGACCTGGGCAGCCCTGTTGAAGTGGCCCATTTGGGTTCTTATTTCTGATAACTGGATTTTTTTTTCCAGTTCCCCAAATGTTCCTACTCAGAGATGAGCAGCCCTTCCCTCTCATCGGTATTCACCCCAGGACACACACAGAATTCCCCCTCCAGCCTCCCACTTTCCTGGCAGAACCTGACCAGGCTGTTCCCTAAGGTTGTTTGGTCCTGATACCAGTCCAGTAAAGTCTGAAGCAACTCCCCATGAATGCAGGGATCAGAAAACCAGTCAGCATTTAGCCCTGCCCTCGGCAGCTCTAGGGGAAAATCCTTCCTTCATCCATCCCAAGTGCAATTTGGGCTCTCTCGAGTTGTTTTCGGACCAGCAAAGCCCCCAGGTCTTTGTTTCCTGCCACATCCAAGAGAACTGCTCAGCTCTCTGTGGAACCCCTCTCTTTACATTTCATTGCTTGTACCACCAAATTTTGCTCCCAGATTCCATCCTGCTGCTGAGGCGCCTGTGAGTCCTGCTCAGTGCTACCACTGGTTAATCAAATTAAAAATATTATCTTTGCAAATGATCCTTGGGGACTGCCTCTTACTGGGAAACTGTCCAACTCTACAAACTGTCTTTCAAGGAAGGCTGCTGTGATTATTTTTTAATCCTTTTACACACCAAAACAAACAGCGACTCCTCAAGCTGTATATATGAAATCTCTGCAGGTGACACCCAGAAATACCTGTTTCTGGTGCTCTGAGCCCAGAAGTGGGAAGAATCAGGATGTTCCACAGGATGTTTTGCTCGGTGCCTGTGCCAGAGGCATTCATGATGTGAAGGTCCTTGGATGAGGGTTCCTGTGGTGAAGGACAGGAGGAGCCATGTGGGGTTGGAGCCCTTCTCCTCTGGCACCCAGGTAGGAGACAGTGATGGAATAAAGCCCTGGTTTTCCTCTCTGATGTAGAACAACAGCAAGAAACTCCCCCCAGGAGCGGCCCAGCAGAGTGGGGTGCCCCCAGAGCAGATCCAGAGCTCAGCCCCCAGGGCCCAGCCACGAGCAGCAGTGCAGCAAAGGTGGGGCTGTGCTGCTTCCACCAGCCCCAACCCACAACTTCATCCCTTTTCTCCCTGCTCCCCAAAGAGCCTTCATCAGCCTGGAGAAGCATTTTCAGAGAATCACAGACTGGTTTGGGTTGGAAGGGTCCTTAAAGCTCATCTCGTTCTACCCCATGCCATGCACAGGGACACCTTCCACTAGCCCAGGTTGCTCCAAAAATCAGGGAGAAAAGGACATGGGTGGCTCTCCACTGAGCCCCCCAGTCCTCCTCCTCTGGAGACAACTGCCTGGTGTGGCATTCAAGGAGGGTGTTTACTTCTATTTATTTAATTCCCTATTAAATGTCCTTCAACCTGCACATCCTGTCCAGGGCTCCCATGGTGAGGTGTAAAATCAATTTGGCATTTCTGAGCTAATCTTGGCATGAAGGATTGCACTGATTCCAGTACTAAATAGCAGGTGTGCATTACAGCCCAGACAAAACCCACAAAGCCAAGAACAGCAATGCTGATTTTCACCATCTTCCCTCAAATCTGGTATGTAAAACAGCACAGTCTGGATCAGGACATCATTTCGTAACATATAATCTCATATTACTGAAGGAACAGGTGAGGCACGGGTGGATTTCTTGGAAAACCACTTGCTCTTTGCCTGTGGGACTCCTCTGTGCCCAAAAACATAAGAACTGTGGGGCATGAAGATGAACTTCTTGGTGATGGTTTCAAAACCAATAAAAGGCAACAGTTTAAAAGGAATGGATAAACAAAGTGTGGGAATCTCTGGCACAGGATTACAGTGAGAAAAAGAAATTATGAGACTTATAAAGTAATTCTATAAATTACTGGAAGTAAAATTCACAGTGGCCTATTAAATACAGTGTCCCATTAAATATCCTTTTTTTCATTGTGATCTGGAGGCTCTGACCTGTAAATAGCTGGAGACTGATGGGTGCTGCAGAAAAAAGTTGTTATAGGCCTGCTGTGCTCCTGCCTTCTCCCACAGCACTAGGTGGGCTTTTGGAGAGAATCAGCACAGATTTTTTTTCCTTTTTTTCATTGTGAACATAGAGTAACTTCAACATTTTCCATCCATACTCTGCTAGAACTGAAAGCCAACATCTCCTCTGGGAACCATGTGGTCTCCCTGGATCTGCACATCTGTGATCCCCAGGAAAAGGGAGAATCAGACCAAAAGTGGAAAGGAAAATCTGCATCTATAAACACATTCTACACCAGCACCTGAATGAAGACTGGAAGAAATGCTGATGGTGTAAAGCACCTCGAAGTGCAGCCACACTTGGAGCCCATGGACAGATCCAAAGCTGGGTTTGGATAAGGATTTCCTTGGCACCCTGATGTTCTGTAATGGGCAGCTCATCACAGGTCCTTCCTAGGATGAAATCCTACTGGTGATGGCCTTGTTTGAGCAAAAGGTCCAGGCAGCCCCTGTGGTCTGTAACACAACTCTGGGGCTGGGAGTGATGCCCCATCCCTGGAAGTGTCCAAGGTCAGGTTGGACAGGGCTTGGAGCAACCTGGGATAGTGGAAGGTGTCCCTGCCCATGGCAGGAAGCTGGAATGGGATGAGCTTTAGGGTCCCTTCCAACCCAACCATTCTGAGATTCTGGGATTTTATGTCCCTGCTCGTTGCAGAAGGTTGGACTACAAGCCCTTTAAATGTCCCTCCCATTCCAAAGAATTCTGTGATGCCTCTCGTGGACATGGATCCCATTAACTCCACTGCCACTGCTCAGCAAATGGGATCAGAGCAGCTCTGTCCAAGGCAAACCAGAGTTCTGGGAGAACACAAGGGATCAGTGGGATCCTACTATTCTTGTGTGAAACATAAAATCAAGGCATGTGCAGGAGGCACTGGATAAAAAATGCTGATTTTGTGAAAAACAGCACAGGGCTCCAAGCTGGGGCAAGTTCTGGATGGACCACTTAGAACCGAAGTCCCAGAACATTTGTTTCATCTGCTGGGTGGAAAAAACGACTCTCAGCTGATCCAGCAGAGCCAGAGTTCCCCACAGAACCTTCAGACCTCCCTGAGCTCTGCTAAGGTGCAAGTGATGGAATTTTTCCTTCACTGATTGTGTCTTAGTGGATACTCTGCAATCAACTAAGGAGCAAGTTTGAGGCACTTCTTTAGGAAGCCAGGTGAAAATAAGGTATTGAAAGTCCTTTTTGACACTTCCAGACTTCAATGCAGGATCCATGAAGTGGATGAGCATTGTCTGGGCCATTTCTGATGCTTCCTGTCATTATGACCCCTGCCTAGAAAACAAGGACTTTGTAGCTTCCTCTCCGTTATGTTATACAGGAATCCACCTCTGGTTTGAGGTGAAGTGATGGATCTTGAGGAGGCCAGGCTCTAGACCAGAGAAGAGTTTTGTGCCATACCACAGGACAGGGACTGAGGTGTCAGAGACCTCTTCTGGCTCTGCCTGCTCTTCACACATGACTCTGCCCAAGTCTCTTCATCTCTCCGTGCTCAAGACCCTTATCTATAGGGGGTCAGTGACATGTCCTCTTACCTGTTTCAGTCCTGTGATTTCAGGCACAGACTCCACAGCAGAGGATCTTCAGACCTGCTTTCATGCTATGAAACCCCAGGACAAAGAGAACAAAGCCTCTGTTGATGCCAGGATTTCCAAGCCATCCCAGCCTGACTGTGCTCATCATTTTGTGATGGGTGAGAAGTTTTCCAGAGGTGTCAGAGCACTGCAGCAGGGAAGGGCCCAGTCTTCCTGTGCTGGCTCTGCAGCAAAGCCTCTGTGCTGCTCCCAGAATAGCAACGTGCAAACCTCGGTGCTTCTCTTCCAAACCCATTTGCATTTTTAGAAACTAATTTGCAAAGCCTCTGCCACTGTGGCTACAAGCAAAGCCTGGCTGTCTGTGCAGCCTCCTCAGCCACGGCCTCTCTGGGACAGCAGCTTCGCTCAGTGTGATGCTGTAAACTTAGACTGGGGCTGGATTTACACCTGGGAGAAGAAAGTCCTGCCTGAAGACTCTTGGCATCCTAAAACCGGCAGGGAAAGGGTTGGAGATGGGGTCAGTGTAACCACAGGTCTCTGGGGGGAGCTCCTGACACATGGCAGAGCCTGGGACCCCGTTTTCCAGCACACCTGACCCCACACTCTCACCTGTGGCTCAGCAAAAACGTCATTCCAGAGCATCCAGTGGCTCTCACGACCACCACCACTGTAACCATTGGAGTGCAGGGAGCTGGCAAACCCCGCTGAGATCTTCTCCCCATTTCCTATATCCATAAGCTGCACAGACAGGACTTTTCAGGTATCCAAAGCCACAGCCTTCCTGGGGAAAGCACAGAGGGGTCTCACCGCGGTGAGCTGCAGAGCATCTCCCATCCAGCTCACCCTTCTGGGGACGCTGGCCCAAGGGCACAGCTGCCAGAAGGACACCAGATGGTGGGAAGTGGCTGCACACCCACCTTCAACCTGCTCCCCTTTCGTTCACAGATTGGACTGAATAAGGGGGGGATTAAACTGATATGCCTTATCTCAGACCTCCTGGGATCTCTGCACCGGCCAACACAAACACAGCTCTCGCTCTGAAATAAGGCACATCTGCAAAGAGCGAGTTCCACGCTCAGAGGGATGATGGTACAATACATTTGTCACATTTTTAAGCAAAGACAAGCACTGGTTGCTGGAGGCTAAGCCTCACTCCAAGTCTGCCCTGTTGAAACCAAACCGGTGCTTCCATGGCACAGAGCCCTCGTCAAACAGACAGGATCGGTCACCCCCTGAATTCCAGCACGGGATTAAACCCCATAACTGCTGCAAGAAATGCACAGAACAATGGCCAGAAACACTGTGTGGAACTGCAGGGTCTCTCCACACCAGCATTTCACTCCCAGCTTCCCAAAAACAACCCCGCTCCTCCTTGCCAGGATGGTGAAGAGAGCCCAGGTCAGCACCATCAAAACCCAGCACGAATTGAAGTGGTGGGGAATAAAACACCACTGGCTGTCAGATGGAAACTAGAAAGGGACTAATTCTGGCTTCACTTCAGTTTTGGTGCGTTCTCCTATTTTTAAATGATTTAGCAGTTTGAGAATTTTGCTGTCTCTCCAATCACACAAGGTTATGCAGCATTTTGCCACCTGTGTGTGGCAAGGACACACGTGGGGAAGGGAATCCTCAGCCCTTCTCTTCTGTGTAAAATGCAGAAGTTCAACCATGATAAATAAATTCCTTAATGTGTCCATGAGTATTTTGTCCCTGAGATCACATTTACTGTCAGCAGGTTTATAGCCACAGCTTAGATTCCTATAAATTTTACATAATTAAAATACTTTTTTTTTTTAAACAGTTGACTTTTTTTCCTACACTTTCTGAGCAGAACACCCCATGTAGGATCTCAGCAGCCCAGGCAAAGGAAAAATCTCCCCAAAGGCCTCAGAACAAGAGCAGCACCTACGGAAAAGCAAGTGCCTGTGCCTCCACGGGGTGAAAGCTTTGATTTCGTCATTGAAACGCAATGCAAAAAGAAGCACCAAAATAAACAGCTCCATAAAGCAGCAGGAACGCAGCAAAGCAGTTGGAGGCTCCTCCAGCAAGAATGACCTAAATCCAAGAGGCATTTGTGCAGATGCTGCTCAGCTCCACAACACCCTCCGGGACGACCCGGGACGCACCGACAAACAGGGAGGCGAACCTGGGAGAAGCTTCTTGCTTTTTAGTAAAGCCACGGTAATTTTTTTAAATTTTTTTTTTTTTTTCTCCAAGGTACCCTCCCACAGTGGCTGCCCCACATCCAGGGCTGCCTGGGGGCCCGGAGACCCCTTTTCCCACCCGACCCCGCAGCAGCCGGGGTTATCGAGGGAGATGTGTGTAATTGCCCTGTCAGGCAGCTGAAAGGCGCTCGCCTTTAGCTGATGCCACTTCAAAATGAAATTCTTTCTTTGGCATGGCTATGTCTGATATGCAGGCATCAAAGGGGAGGCAGCAGGTCGCCGATGCCCCAGGCCACACATTTCCCTTCTAAAGGCAGGAATGAGAGTGTCAGCTCGGGGCCGAGGGGGCCCCGAGACCCAACACCCATCGCTCCTCCATGGGGTGCTGGGAGCCTGGGAGAACCCCCCGGCACCCGGAGACACCCGAGGGCTCTCCCGCAGCAGAGGGGACCCTGTGGCCTGGACACCGCTGGGATGGAGGGCTGGGAAAGCCTCAGTGGCACAGAGGAGGTCGAGGGCTGGGGATTTTTCTTTCCAAGAGAAGCACGGGGCCACGCTCGCCTCCCCCCCGCAGCTCCCATCTCCTCTCTCCACCTGCACTCTTCAGGGAGCCAAGGCTTTTGGCAAGCTTTCCGCTCCAGTTTTTATTGGTTTCAACTAAGCTGCCCCTTTCGGAGGGTTGGAAAGCTTCAATCATTAAAGGAAAAGAAGGAAAAAAAAAAAAAAGAAAAAGAAAGCATCATGCACCCTTCACATTGCTGTCCCTTCCCCACTCCCACACCACCCACTCCAGGCACAGCTCCCTATTTTCCAAGCCAAACACAGCCCCTCCAATGCATTTGAGGCAGGGTTTTCAAGGCCCTGGATGCCTCCAACTGTACCTGCTCAGCTCCAATCACCTTCCTGCTCGGAAGCAATTTAGAAAGGACACAGCACAGGTAGCTATTAGCTAACACATATTTAACTGCTCCAGATATCTTTTTTTTTTTTTTTTGGCATTGTAATGGAGTGATTTGATCTTCAAAGGACCTGTGGAAACCTTTGAAGCTTCCCAATCTCCAGTGGGGAGGGGAGGAGAGGGGGAAAATGTTAATAGTTTTAAAACCTGGGGAATCCTGAAGTCAGAGAAAGGGTATAAAACCCAGCGGGTTTAGCATAAAGCCCTCAGGTAAATCTTCACCTTCTTTTCAAATGCATTTTTGGTGGGTTGCTTTGGAAAGGCTTGGGCCAGGTTAGCAAGGTCGGCTCTATTCCCAGCGGCTCTTAAATCTCCAGGGACCCTCATCTCCCACGTGGCACAGCCCCAGCACCAGGGGATCCGCGGTACCTCGGCGAGAAATAGAAAAACTAAAATTTGCAAAGCATTTAAGTGAAAAAAGGGTGGGGGGGGAGAAAGAGTGGATAAGGAGGGAGGGGGGTAAGAAGATAAGGAGACAAAAACTCCCAGCCAGCACAGCCTCAGCAGCACCCTGAGAGGCGAGACACAAAATGCATTTACCTTTAAAATAATGACTCATTTTATTTTTTTCTTTTAATATGTAGTTATAAATATATTTTGTCAAAATATATGATCATTATTGTCAAAAACATTTGCACATAAAGTCATAAATAAGGTCAAGGTGAACGTTTAGTTTAGAGAAGAGTCCAGCTATAGCAAGCAGTTCTGGGGTGGGACGGGAGGGAGAGAGAAGGGGAGGAGAGGGCGGCGGGGAAGGGAGTCAGCGGCACCCGCACCCCTCCACCACCATCTCCTGGTAGTTTTTCAGGACCACCTTGTCATACTCATCCAGGTAGAGCATGGAGATGGCGCTGAGCTCCGTGGGCACGCAGCAGGCCTTGGGAATGCTGGAGTTCACGGAGTTCACCAGCGTCTGCACGATGGCGTGGTTCGTGGAGTTGAGGTGGTCGGCCAGAGGGAAGGGGCAGTCCCCGTGGCAGTAAAACGCCTGGTACCCCGGGGGTGCCACGATCCAGTCGTTCCAGCCCACGTCGCTGAAATCCACATAGAGGGCATGGCGGCGGCAGTTTTTTTTGTTCTTGCGGGAACGCTGGTGCTTGGGGCTCCGGCGGGCTCTGCGGGTCAGCGCGTGGCCTCGCCCGTCGTGCCCAAAAGTGACCAGGAGCGGCCTGAGCTGCGCCCAGTCCCCGCGCCCTTGAGGTAAAGATCGGCTAATCCTGACGTGTTTGCCCTGATGAGTCTGTGTGTGGTGGAGGTGGGTGACCTCGATCACCAGCCCGTGGTTCGGCTGCTTGTCCTTGGTCCACCGGATCACGGCCGGGCTCACATCAAAGGTCTCCCAGCGCGTCACGTTGTGGTGCACCAGCCGCGTGTCCAGCAGGCGCGTAATGGCCTGGGCGCGCTCCGACAGCGGCTTCATCACTTCGTAAATGTTTATCCGGTGGAAGCCCCTCTCCCACGCCGCGCTCGGCTCCTCCACCTGCTCCCGGTACAGCCGCAGCTCCGCCGAGGAGATCACCTCGTTTTCCGGCACGCTGCTGAGGTTGAAGACGAAGCGGATCCGGGGCGCCTCGCTGGGACCCGGGACGGTCTCCAGGTGCTCTGGAGGAGAGCAGGGAGGGGGAGAAGTGGTAAGACAAGCAAACAAGAGCACGTCAGCCTCGGGGCACCCAGCCACGGCCCCGGCACAGCCACAGCTCACACCCACGCTTCACCTGCCCGGCAGCCACCGGTTCCTCTCCGCTCCCCCACGCATCCCTCCCGGCCGCACCGGGAGCGGCTCCTGCCCCGGCACCGCTGGCTCACCCGCGCCTCGAGCAGTCCACCCCTTCCCATCTCGCCTCCCCGTTCAGGGAGATTTTTTTCCCTTTAGCTTTTCCCCTTTTGCTTTTCCTCCCTCAGTCTCTCCAAAATCATCTCCCCGGCGAGATGCGGCGCCACGGAGCACAGAGGTGCCTTGTTACGGGGGGCAGGGGGAAAAAGAGAAGCAAATTCCAACGCAGTAATGATGCGGCTGGATTAATAATTCAGATTTACTTTGGAAAAGAAACATCCGCTAGGAAACATTTGGATCAGATTACAAGGGTCTATTGAATAAACCTTATAAACACACAGCTGTAAGTATTAAATTCGAGTCGAGGTTTGGGGGATTTTTTTTTTCTTTTTCTTTTCTACGAGTAAAAGCAGGCAGCAATTGCTTTGATAGTTCAAAAGAAACACTCCAGGGGCGAGATCCCGCCCTCGCTTTACTCCCGCATCCGATCCAGAGCCATTAAATCCACGCGAGCCCAGGGAGTGACCCCGAGGCAGAGGCACCGAAGGAAACTCACTGTTGTCAACAGAAGCAAAAGCACTTCAAAATATGGTCAAGCTCGGGTTAAGCACAGGATGCTGGAAAAAATACCGAGCAGCACGCCTGTCACCCACACACGGCAGGCTGGGGGGGGGCTGATTTTCCTCCCATAAATTTAGGGCCGGGCACGTCCTGCTTCTAAAGGCATTTGCGAGCTTCCAAACGCAAGGAAATCCCGATCGCAACCGGGGCTGGGAATTTACCGCCTCCCATCACTGACCTTCATGGTGGAAACTCCTCACGGTGTTTGCCCGGCTGGTCGATCGCTCAGGGTACTGCAAGCTAATTTCCTGGAGGCTTTCCTCCTCCTCTCCGGACTGGAGTCGATAGAGATCCAGCATGTAACTAGGAATGACGGCTGACTTGCTGGGCTGAGGCCGCCTTCGGAGCCCAAACATCTGCAGCAGAGTTGTTTCGAAACCCCGCAAGAGTTCATGGCTTTGGGCAGAGCGGCGTCCGGATCCGGCTTGTCCCTGAAGCTCTGCCACTTTCTTCCTGCCGGTCTCAGGGATTAGGCTAGCATGGTTAGTACCTCCTAGAAGGACTTGGCATAGTAGGATGACCATCAGCATTCGGTTACCAGGAATCATGGTGTCTCTGGAGTGTAAAAAATACGACAACAAACAAGAAGGAAAGTCAGGATGAGAAGAGAAACCCCCCTCCTCTTCCGAATAAACTTAAAAATAATAATAATAGCAATAATAATAGTAGTAATAAATGGCAAAAGGACAGGGGGAGCAGCCCCCATTCGAGCGGCAGCCGGAGCGCCCCGGCGGGCAGGGACCGGCCGGCGTCCCCGGGCTGCCCGCAGCCCCGCAGCCTCCTCGGGCAGGCGGGTTCCCGGCGCATCCCAGCCCCGCAGTCCCCTCCGGCAGGCGGGTTCCCGGCGCATCCCGGCTCCGCTGCCCCGCCGGGACGGGAGCGGGACCAGCGGCGGCGGCGCCCGGCGGGGAAGGAAGGGGCGCGCGGCTCGGCGCGCTCGGGAACCACCGGTTCGAATCCCGGGAGGGAAAACCGGGATAAGAACAACATAAAGTTTTTCTTTNGCTCGGGACGGGGTCGCCGCGGTGCCCCCGGGATCCCCCGCGCCGCTCAGGTGCATCCCCTGGGGACCCTCCCGCCCCGCCCTGTCCCCGCACGGCCGGGGCGGGGTCCCCGGGGAGGTCGGGGCACCGCGGGGCTCCCCAAGGGACCGGGCTGGGAACGGGGGTTCGGGACGGGAAACTCGGGAAGCGGCTGTCCCTCGACGAGAAGGGAGGGAGAGCTTAGGAAGCAGAAGCAGCTGCGCCGGGAAAGGCACGGCGGCAGAGCGCGGGTTGCTCCTGTGCTCCTACCACCCGCCAGCCCCGAGGGTCCCCTCCCGGGGGTCGGGAGCCCGTTGCCAGCACCGGGGTTTATCCCCAGTGCCTGCTCTGGATTCTCTCTCGTCCTACAGATTTTCTCGTCGTTCTCCCTGGCTGCCTGAATAGCCCTCCCCCCTTCCCACCAGGCCGGGTTCCCGGACCCCCACCGAGGTGTGCAGCGGCCGCCTTCCCAGGCCCGCACGGGCTTTGTACGGCCACAGCTGGCGGCTGCAGAGAGGTACGGACAGGGGTCTCCGGGAGGAAGGATGCTCCCTGCCCCGCAGTTCAACCCCAGAATTGCTCTGGGTCAGCTTTGGGCTGAGAATAAGAACCAGACTTCCCAAGGCTTGAGGCTGCTCCCAGGTGGGGGTTTGGGACAAACCAGTTTACCATTAATACACAGTAACTGGACGCAATGCTCTCAGG
>WAAE01002776.1:37552-55738 GCA_013400495.1 Nicator chloris
CCCCGGGCTGCCCGCAGCCCCGCAGCCTCCTCGGGCAGGCGGGTTCCCGGCGCATCCCAGCCCCGCAGTCCCCTCCGGCAGGCGGGTTCCCGGCGCATCCCGGCTCCGCTGCCCCGCCGGGACGGGAGCGGGACCAGCGGCGGCGGCGCCCGGCGGGGAAGGAAGGGGCGCGCGGCTCGGCGCGCTCGGGAACCGCCGGTTCGAATCCCGGGAGGGAAAACCGGGATAAGAACAACATAAAGTTTTTCTTTTAAAAAAAAAAAAAAATTAAAAAACCAAAGCCCTGCGATGAAAACAAAAAGCGAGGAGCGAGGCGGAGGAAGAAGAGGGCTGTACTCACTGACAGCAAGCAAGGCATATCAGCACAGTCCATGATTCTGGAGAGCCAGCCCGGACCCAGCGCGCCGAAAGCCCCGGGGCAGCGGCTGCCGAGCGCCTCCCGCGATCGCCGCCCGGCGCAGTGCGGCCGCCGCCGCCGCCGGCCCCGGTTTTCTGCCGGCCCCGCAGTCACGTGGAGCAGCGCTCGCCGCCAGCCCGGCCCGGCCCGNCTCCTACCACCCGCCAGCCCCGAGGGTCCCCTCCCGGGGGTCGGGAGCCCGTTGCCAGCACCGGGGTTTATCCCCAGTGCCTGCTCTGGATTCTCTCTCGTCCTACAGATTTTCTCGTCGTTCTCCCTGGCTGCCTGAATAGCCCTCCCCCCTTCCCACCAGGCCGGGTTCCCGGACCCCCACCGAGGTGTGCAGCGGCCGCCTTCCCAGGCCCGCACGGGCTTTGTACGGCCACAGCTGGCGGCTGCAGAGAGGTACGGACAGGGGTCTCCGGGAGGAAGGATGCTCCCTGCCCCGCAGTTCAACCCCAGAATTGCTCTGGGTCAGCTTTGGGCTGAGAATAAGAACCAGACTTCCCAAGGCTTGAGGCTGCTCCCAGGTGGGGGTTTGGGACAAACCAGTTTACCATTAATACACAGTAACTGGACGCAATGCTCTCAGGCACAGGGTGGGATTCTTGGGGCTATCCTGTGCAGGGCCAGGATTTGGACTCAGTGATCCTTGTGGATCCCTTCGAGCTCAGGATGTTCTGTGATTCTCTGAGCTGCTGGGGGTGAAGTATGTACACAGTGTGGAGAGGGCAGATCTGGGGAAAGACCTTCTGAATGAGGTGTGACGGGTGCACCATACTTTGGAGACACGGAGTAGACTGAGCGACCCCATGGTAAATAAAGCCAGCTCCACCAGGGCATTAAAATCTGTCCCTTTGCCCTGCTGGGGTATCGCTTTGTGTTGCGCAAACTGTCACCCACAGTGAGAACACAGTTAATTTATGAGACCAAAAGATGTGGTCCTGCAGTGGCCATGGGAACTCCTAAGCTCATCAATTAACCACAACCAAAAACCAGCTCAGAAACGATGACTGTGGCCACAAACCACGGGGCTGCTGTGCCCAAGCACAGCAAACCCACACCAGCGCCTCGGTGTCCTCCCAGCGCTGCCCCAGAGCTCACACACCATCACAGGCGCCTTCCTTTCATATTTCACTCTTTTTTTTCAGCTCAGACCTGACCCATGCATTAGAAAAGCCCAGGGATGTCACCGAAAGGACAAGCACAGATAAAAGGCAGTGCTGACACTGTAATATCTCTGAGTTATTCCTATACCACTCCGAGTTTAAAAGAAACATCTGTTAGCAAGGTATTTGGACTATGAATCCATCAAAATTTGTGAAATATTGCTATCGCCATTTCAAATGTATCACACTGTGTGTTATTCTTAACAAGGAAAAACAATTTTGGGAGTAGCTGCTGTGCAACTTTTTTTAAGTTAAATAACATTTTCATTGAAAATACTCCAGTCTATAAACAAAGTTTACATGAGGGCCTGTATAGCGCTGTTCCTAAAACAGACCTCTGGACTAGGAAAAGCAACCAGCTCCCTCTTGGTGGGGTATGTTCCTCTCTTTGTCTGAAGACCTCACTCGGATTTTGTAAGGATCAGAGAGTGGCCGTGCTGGAAATGTTTGTCCCGGAGGAATTCAGTCTCACGGCATCCAGTGCCCGCTCTCCTAAGCCATCCCATGAAGCTGAGATCCCAAAAATTGCTTATGTAACGCTGGTTAACCGTGCCCCTGTGCGAGGAGGTGGCCAGCTGGGGCCAGAGAGCCAGGGCAGAGCAGTGTGGTTTGGGCTCTCGTAGGAGGCAAGAGTGTATTTGAGTAGCTCCCTGGTTACTAAGAAGTGTTAGTCATGGGGAAAGCTGTAGTATTTATTCCGTAAAATGTAAATACATAACCCAAACCACAAAGGAATAACCATGGATGGAAATAGTGTAGCATTTACTGAAGGAGCTGGGCTGCCTTTCTACAGAAGCTGTATTTCCTCGGCCCCATAGAGCGTAATTCACCTTGAACGGAGCTTCTGCTCCAGCCTGTGGAGTTACACATCAGCTGAACTCAGTCCAGGCACACTAAACAACCCAGTGTGTTATATATTCCAACCAAAAAAGTGATGCCAAAACAGAGCTAAAAATACAAATGTGGAAGGTTTGAAAAGCAAACACTGCTTAATTCAGCGGTAGATGCGACATTAAAGATCCAGCACATCAAAAACAGAGAACATTGTGTCTCCACTCAGTGCAAGGCTCAGCTCTCCTGATCACATCTCACATGGTGATGGGGGGGTCAGTGGTGGTCTTGCCTGTGACCCAGTCCCAGCCTGACTAAGGGATCTGCTGCCAGGTTTTTTCCTCTCTGTCTTCTGTGAAAAACCTGGGAATCTCCGCACCTGGACGGCAAAACCATTGTAAGCAAAGCACTGGGGCATTGGGAATGTCACCCTGCTAAGACTGGCCAGAACAAGGTGTGATCCATCATGTGCAGACCTTGGCTGTGACAGCAGACTGTGCTGGTGGCAGCGAGAAGCCCAGGGGCTGGCAGGTGTCCTGGAGCCCCAGTGACCAGATCTGCTCGCAGGGGTCAGGAGCTGAGGGGCAATTATTTGCTCACTTTCATTTCAACTCCCTAATTGTGGCTTTGCCCAGGCATGGCAAACGTGATAAAATCCCAGCCACTCACATCTGACCCATTTCCTTTTGTGTGCTCAGGACCTACCAGCAAGCACTGCAGGTCGAGGTTCAGCACCTCTTGAAATTAGGCCAGCTCTGTTTACAAGGGAAACTTCTCCTCTAATGGCAGCATTTCAGGAGATGCCTCTGGACTCAGACCTTCCCAAACCAGTTCTTGCATCCTATGTTATTTTTAGAGCAGCTGCACCTTTTTGGGCTCTAAAGTCGGCAAACAACCCGCCTTGGGAAAAACAAAAAAGAAAGAAAACAACAACAACAACAACAAAACTTGCCTCACCAGATTTGTGCTTGAGCAGAAACAAGTCTAAACCAATAAATAAATAAATAAATAAATAAATAAATAAATAAACAAACAGATAAATAAATAAATAAATAAATAAATGTCTATGTTAGAGGCATTTTAATGACATGAATTACAGGAGGAGATGCCCATAAGTGTGCTAAGAAAAATTCCCTCCTACCCTTTCCTTTCAACTGCCTAAGCTTGTCAATTAAAACAAAGGGAACTGAGCAAACCACTCCAAGGGATTACATTTTTCAAAGTAGCTCTTCCCTGAAGAGCCAACCAGTAAAAAACAAGTGCAGCTGCTTGAATGGCAAAAGGAACATTTTTTACAGCCTCTCTGAGATTTTCATGATTTCTCTGAGTGCTTCAGAGCTGGCCTGTTCTACCAGAATATTCTACCTCCTCCTGAATAAATAAGTTCAAACTTCTAATACACAGAACTGGGCCCAGCTTGGACTTTATTTCTGCTTTAAGGTAAAGTGTCTCTGCTGAGGTGTCAGGACCATGTCTAGAACCACTCCTGAGCTAAGAGGAGAATCAGGTTCAGCACTGCTCTTTTACTCCAAACAGGTTTTTTTCTTTACAAATCCTTACAAAAACATTGTGTGGGAACATCAAAATAATGCAGTTCTAAAAAGGCAGTCTTTGGTAATCAGACACAAGGCAGTTGAAACGGTAGGATTGTCTGCTCTTTTCTATTTTTAAGTTTTTAAGGATGATTTTTATTGTTTTGAGAATGCTATTAAAAGGTTGGCTGTCCCACGCAGGGTGAATCTTAAGTTGCTGTTACTTGACTCATTCCCTTTGTCACTTTTCAGAGATGCCCAAAGGTGAGCAAGGCTAGAAAAGTTACCTCTTGCTGTTCATACAGAAGCTGTCTGCCTTCTGCTGTGAGAGTGTGACTCTCTGCTGCTGAATGTTCATGTAGAGATGCTGGGCCTCAAAACTTGGAGGTCTGGGTCTGTCAGGCTGGACATCAGGAAGAATTTCTTCACAGAAAGGGTGGTTAGGCATTGGAATGGGCTGCCCAGGGAGGGAATGAAGTCAGCATCCCTGGAGGTGTTCAAAAAACAGCTCAGTGCTCTGGTCTGCTTGGGAAGGTGGTGAATGGCCAAAGGTTGGACCCAATGATCTTGGAGGTTTTTTCCAACCTTAACGTTTCTCTGATTCCATGATTAGGGAAGTGCTTCAGCAACATGACTCATAAAATAAAGGGAGAGCCATTTTAATGGTCTGTTGTTAAAATTCCCCTGAGCTGTGTTAGAAACACATCTGCTGTAAAATCATCTCCACATCAATGGGATGTTTCCTTGAGGGATGTTACAAGACCATGCACTGATCTCATCCAGCTTTTGGAAAGAATCACTGCCTTTAGCTCACGTTTGCTTCCGCACTTTGTTGCTCCCCACTCCATAAAGCCTCATCCCTGAGAAACAAGGAGGACCTCCAGAAGATGAAGAACTCATTCCTCCTGCTCTCTAATTGTGGCTGGTACTAATAAAGACCATCATTCTCCTAACGGGCACTGTCCAACCATGTGGCTACCGGAGATAAGCAGATTCCTTTTGGATCTGAGGAATCACGGAGGCTTTTGGAGAATAGCACAGGGCTGGCACCTGCCTGACCTTACAAACCACTCTGTGTCTCCAGCCCTGAGATGTGGCTTTGCCTGGGTTCTGCTGTTACTGGTATTTCGCCCTCCCTCGCTGCCAAATTCTGCAATTCCACACAACCATGTAGCACCTCCATGGTGCCAACATCTGTCTTTGTCCTTTAGTTGCAGCTTGAGATCTGCTGCCAGCAGAAGATTTAATGATCTCAATCGCTGCTACAAGGTGTAAATAAGCACAGCAGGACAACTGCTGCAGAAATCATTCACATGAGCTCTATTGGATTTTTAGCAATAGCAAAGGACTTTACTGGTAGGTTCTATAGCAAGTTCTGGGAAATGTCAGCACATGGATGAATTTTGAGTTTGTTAATGTGAACATCCTCACCTGAAAGCACAGGATCCTGCCCAGGAGTCCCTCTTGGGAATCATGGCTGTGCCCTGTGCCCTCCATCTCCAGCAATAACAAACTGGTGGGGCTTGTTTGTACCAGTTGCCCGGTGACAAGGTCCATACTCACAATTAATCATCATTCTTAGAAAGTGCTCACTGAATAAACTTACACAGGGTGTGTGTGAGCAGAGCATGAGCCTCCCACAGACACGTGACACTGAAAAGATGATTTCTGACAGAAAGGCTCCTGCTCATTCTGTCACAGAATTCCCTGAGTTGGAAGGGACCCACAAGGATCAGAGTCCAACTCCTGGCCCCGCACAGACACCCCAACAATCCCACCCTGTGCCTGAGAGTGTTGTCCAAACACTCCTGGAGCTCTGGCAGCCTTGGAGCTGTGCCCATTCCCTGGGGAGCCTGGGCAGTGCCCAGCACCCTCTGGGGGAAGAACCTTTTCCTGATATCCAACCTAAACCTGGCACAGCTGCAGTCCCTCCTGACGAACCTTTCAGCAGGACCTACTCCAACCTAGCATGGCAAGGCTCTCTGTTCTATTATTGATCAAGCAAGCTAACGAGAGAGGTGTTATCTGGGTTTATTTTCAATTAGAGACATTCTTACTTACTGTTTCCTGCTCTGCTTCTTTGTGAGGCAACAAAAAACCCCACTTGTAAGCAGAATCAAACCCCACCTTTCCCCCAAACAGACAAGACCAAAAAATACTTGAGTGGAGGCACAGTTTGTGTCAGCAGCAGTGAAACCTGATTTCATTTTTGGTTCTTTTCTGCATAAGCACGTATCTATTTTCCTCTTCCCCGCTTCCATCATGTACAGACACTGACTCAGCAGCCCAAAGGAGGCCTTTAGCAACCTGGGAATTTCAAAGGCCTTAGATTTGGTGCAGAGCTGCAACTACTGGGATGCCTAAAGGAAGGTTGTCCTAGTGATGAAGGACCTGATTTGGACTTCAGAAGGTCTAGGTTCATCTTTGTGCTCCTGTGGCAGTGACTGAATCATCAGGAATCTACTTTATCCAAGTGGTTAAGAGTATATTAAACAGTGAAGAGTAATTAAAAAACATGGGGAAAGGAGGCAATTAGAATTAAAAACCAGGTCAGAGCCTCCATTCTGGAAGAACAAGAGCATTCTGAACCATTATCAGAAATAAATTAAAAATAAACATTACTTCTGAACAGGTCCTCAAATTCCAACCCAACAAACAAAAGTCTTTCAAACCCTTTCAATGGGATTCCAAGCACTGGGAAAATACTGGAGGAATAACAGGACATGGAGACTTTGTATGATCTCTGATTTCCAGCACATGGAACAAAAGTGGTGCTGCCCTGTCCATCACTGGAGAGGCACCTGGTGGTTCACCTGTCACCCACGGCAGAAGAAGAGAAGAAAGAAGGAGAAGAAGGATGAGAAGAAAAAGAAGGAAGAGAAGAATAGGAGGAAGAAGGGAAGAAGAAGCAAACTGAATATGCCTGGAAATGAGAGATTAAACACATTGTAGTCAGAGGTGGGTTTCCAGCATTTTCCAGAAATACTCATCAGGGCTTTGCATTACTGGCTGGCAGCCACGAGGCCTGTGAACTGAAGGGAGGCCAATTTCTTGACCTGCAGCTTTCAATGCAAAGACAGTCTGTCCTCTCTGATACCTTATCCAAACAATGTGGGCAAACCAGCGTCGTACGTGCGTTCCGTGCGTGTCCGATCCCACAGGCAAACCAGCCTTTCTATTTCCTAAAATACCAGCCACCAAATAGCTTCCAGAGGGATAAAACTGAGGAACTGGCTCAAAAAAAAAGAAAAAAGAAAAAAAGAGACGAAAAGGGAGAAGAAAAGGGAGAAGAGGGACTTTTCGAAAAGGAATATCTAAAAGTCAGTGTGAAGAGGAAAAAAAGTGAAATGGCAAGAAAGGAATGAGTCTGGAGATATCTCGTATCTCTTTCTTGCATGTGAAGGGGCCTTGGAAGTGAGGGGGTGCTCACCTCCACAGAAGTCCACCTGGGCAGAGGGTTTACAGAGCCAGAGCCCAGAGGATCAGCAGGAAGACAGAACAGGAGAGAAAACCGATATGGGAAAGAAGTGAAAACCAAGAAGGCAAATTCAGTCTGGGCAAAGGGCCAAGGCAAGGCCAAGTGCAATTCTAGAAAACAGGACTGGAGCCAGAGGCACCAAGGTGTCATGACAGGCCTGCACTGGTCTACAGTGACAACCCAGAATGATGCACCTGCCAGGAGCCCAGCATCACCCAGACCTGAGGAGAAATAGGCTTAAAAGTAGATTTTTGAACAAAAGTCTCAGGATGGAGGGTCTGGGCCAGCAGTTTCTACTTGTGCAGGATCTGGAGTTAGCATAAGGCTGGTATCTCCCCGTACCCACCCCCTGGGCACAGTTTGAGTCAGGGAACACAGTTTGAGTTACACCTTGAGTCAGGGAAAGCAGAACTACGTTAGAACAGTTTCCCTGGGGACCTGCTTGTTCCCCTGGGTTCACCCTGCATTCCTGCTTGTTCCACCTCTGTCCTGCTGACTCTGCTGCCTTTTCCCACCCTGTGTACACATACCTGATAGAGCAGCAAGCCTCAGAACCAGGTATTGTATGCAGCACCACACCCCAATTCGAAGAAATATTGCAAAAAGCAAATGTGAAACGTCATTTGTAAAACTGGCATCAGCTCACAAATATTCCTCACAAAGGCCCAACACTGAGGTTACTCCACAGCTGCCAAAAAGTCACCTGTCCTGTCTCCAGAGGCCACAGCAAGTCACTTCATCTCCCATCACTCTTTCCCAAGATGGCTCTTATGTGCAAAATGGGGCAGGAATCCTGATGTCTGTCCCCTCCAGCCCAGGCTGAGGAGAAGCTGAGTGGTGTTGGGGCTTCAGGGATCGCAGGATAAAAATGAAGTGGATTAAGATAGATGTTTGAAGAGCAGAGGATAAAATTAGAAGGTCAAAGAGAGTCCATGAGGATTGACTTGAGTCAGGAAGAGTGGAGAGAAACCCAAAGCACAAAACAGCAAGGTGGGATTGACAGAATCTCTCAGAGTGGTGCCACAAGCAGAGCTTGGACTTGCAAATCTGTTGTGTGAGTTGTTTCCCTCTCTTGGGACCACTGGCTGCCCCCAGAAGAGCCACCATTCCTTTTTCACAGATTCTCCACTGTTAAGCCACCAGGAGCCCAGGATGAGCCCACCACAGGAGGTGCCTTGACATGGATGGCACAACTGGATCACTTCCATCGTGTTTTCTGATGGAGGAGAGGGACTGGGAGCAGATTCCTGAATGTATCTATGGGGCTGAGAATGGCTATGACCTGGGGGCTGAGCAAGAGTCACCAGAACTTTGGAGACCCAAGCACTGTGCCTAGGCTTGCAGGAGGTGCACAGCTCTGGTGTCTCAGGGTAACTCCCAATCCACTCTCAAGCCTTTCCAGAATACAGAGAATTTACCTCACCCAGCATCATCCCTTCCCTTTCCACACAGGATCACTCTTGCCCTGCTGGGCAAAAAGTCCTTTCACCCAAACCAGCAAAACTCAAAGTCCAGTCTGAGAAAAAAAAAATTCTCAAACCCAAAATGAAACCCAAAAACACAGCAGTGTAAAAAAGGCATTTTTAAAACAAAAACTAACTAAAGGCTGGTCTCTGTTCTGTTGCTTGAGGCACGTAAATGCTCTGTTCATACATTTCAAACTCTTCCCAGCAACAGAGCTCCCAAAGCACTTTGTGTCAGTGGGGTGAGCAGCTCCATGTCTCCCATGGCAGAGGGCACACACAGTGATCTGGCTCGTGTTACTGAGCAGGATCAGATGATAGATGGAGATCCATGATGCTGAGCAGCAGCTCACAGGTCAAAGTCTTTCCCTTCCATCTGCAAATCCTCCTGCACCTTTCTTTTTCAAAGTAGAAGCCCTTCATTCTCCAAAGGCTTTTGTTGCTACCAAGCTTTATGTACTTACTCATCCCTGCTAGAGCAGGATGTCAGCACAAGGGAATTGGCACAGTATGTTACAGCTCACTTTTTTTTTGTTGTTATAATAAAATCTTTTGTAAAACTGTTCATTCTACTGTCCCATGAGAGATGAATTGTAAATCCAGCCAAAAAACCCCTACCCCACGTCTCTAGATCTAAGGAAATGTAGATTTGTCACCTTTCAGTCTCTTTGTATGCTGTTAGATTTTCTCCCTGTAATTTTATGCTGCTCAGGCACCTAATGACTTCAGTGGTCCCAGGAGAGAGGAATTGGCGTCCTCTAAATAAATAAAAAAAAATTAAAAGTTGTTTATTTGCAATTTACCTTACCTGACTTGTTTCAAGTGTTATCAGAATGCAAGCACCTACTTTCTTCTCTTCATTTTCACAAGATATCCAAGATTTGCTTGAACTGAGAATGTCTAAAGCCTCAGGCATGATCCTGGGTGTTCTCAAGACTTAAATGCCACTGCTTAAAGAGTTAAAGATCTAGATGGCTGCACTAAGAGGATGATAAACTAATCACTCACTCACTGCTGGTGAACCTGGTGTCATTTACTGAAACATGGAATGCATTTAACAATGTAAGAGAAACTCCATGCAGTGCAAAAGCCAAAGATTATTGTTAGATTGTCAGGGTTTGCTTTGGAGAAAGTCCTCAGTCTAATTACCTACGTTTAAGCAACAGAAGTATTTTTGCCCTCGTTCACATTTTCCTTTCAAGCCAATGGGTGGTTTGGTTTTTTTAATGCTACTAATGATTGCAGATTCTGTTCAGGGGGTACAAAAATGGAAGACAGGGACTAGGTAGAAGAAATAATTCTTCCAGGGAGCAAGTCAAAAATCCTTATAATCATGAGAAAAGTAGAAGTAATAATTAGGCTACTAGTACTGAACATTTACCTATTGATTTGTGTCTTCCAGTTCTGTGAAATAGCTGGAGAGAAAAGGACAGCTCTCAGCACTCAACAGAAATGGATATTTAAAAGCCACACTCTTTTTCAGTGCTATTGGAAAAAAATGCTTTAAATCCTTTTCACTGCAATCTCTGAACCTTGGAGGAGGAGAAAGAGCAGGTCCAACATTTTAGTTTTGCATTTTTTGCACCAAAATTTGGTGAATATTGGCAGTTTTTCTTAAAATGAGATCTCAGTTAAAGATCAAGATATCAAACATGAACAAAACATCAAAGGGATTTTGGAGGGCTCACCCAGTGGGCGCCCAAACTGCAAATATCACTTTATTCTCTTTTACTCTATTAAACTTTGAACAGTACAACTCCCTTGTGCGAGCAGTTGGTACAGGACCCTTTCCCAGCACACCAAATCCCAGAGCTACTCCCTGTGGATGCCACCAGAAGATTTTTGTTGATGGGAAAGCAAGTCCTGGAGTGACAGAGCCAAATGAAGGTGTGGCCATAACTCATCGTGGTGGATCAGTGTCACTTTGACCCAGCAAAGACAGGCAAAAACAGGCAGTGAGTGACATCAGCACATCCTGGCAGCCAACCCACCCTCCTGAGACTCTGGCTGGGTGAGCTGATGTGGCCATGGCACATCCCTGCACACCAGTGTCAGTCTGACCTGGTAAACACAGGTAATAAGAGCAGAGGAAGCAACAGCAGCTTAGCAAGTGTGAACTCCTTACCCGTTCTGCAGAGACTCGTGGTGGGCACGCTGCTCCCCAGCTCGGACAGAGCTTGTCCCATGGCTCTGCTGCTGTGACCCAAATGACTTCTGAGGAGGAGAAGGAGGAGGCAGAAACACCTCCTAATGACACTTCCCTTCATAACAAGCCTGGCAAGACAGCACATGATCATTTTCCCTGCTGGGTGATGGCTGGTGGCTCAGGCGGTTCTGCTGACCTGGGTTAGGGCAGTCTCTGAAGAAGTAAGCAAAGTTCCAGCCTCAACCAAAGGATCAAAATCCAGCTGTATGGGTGGAAATTCAACTGATCAAACAGAGATGTCTTCAGCATCATCCTGAAATGAACATCAGAAATAGATCAGATTGTTCTCAAGCAGTGGCTATTTCCCTGCACGCCTAAAAGGAGAATCCAAATGAGTAAGTCAGGTGTTGCTGTGCACACTGCAGAGATCTAAAGGCAGCAGAGAGAAATACTATTCAAAGGAACCTGCTCTTCCTGTTGTGTAAACCTCTCCCTCTACAAAGAGGGAACATTTTCCCCAGGAACTGTGTGACAACACTTGTCTCACTGAACTGTGTGAAAGACAGAGCAAACACTTTGAGATCAGTGGGACCAAGACATGTTTTTTCACAAGGGCATGGAGTGACAGAACAAGAGGGAATGGCTTTAAACTGACAGAAGGCAGGGTCAGATTAGAGATTAGTACGAAATTCTTAACTGTGAGGGTGGGGACACCCTGGAACAGGATAACCAGAGAAGCTGTGGCTGCCCCATCCCTGGAAGTGTTCCAGGCCAGGTTGGACAGGGCTTGGAGCAACCTGGGATAGGGGAAGGTAGGGGGTAGAACAAGATGGTCTTTAATGTCCCTTCCAACCCAAACTATTCTAGGATTCTATAATAAGAACTGGGAAACTTTTGAAATACGCTCACAGCTCCACAGACCACAATTGCTACTGCAGAACAAACTGTTCCTATTTCATCTATACATGCATGATTTTAGGACTTGAAAAACTGCTGCCCTTGTACTTCTCAGCAGCTAATAAAACTCCTTGTTAGCAACATCTGGATACAAGATAAGGGAACCTTGCAAGGAAACATGAGGCATTCAACAGGTTTCTGCAGTGGGTTCTTGGTCATCCTCTGAGGACTCTGCTCCAAAGTCAGCTGAGGTGTTGGGGTGTTTTTCCATTGACTTCACTGGGCTCCAAACCAAGACCTAAAGCCTCCCTGCTGTGCCTTGGACATTTATTTGTGTTTGATCTGTAATAAGATCTTTCATTTCTCTTATTCCTGTAAAAACAAATAAAGCCAGAGCACAAGAAAGCAACTAAACACATGCTTAGCTTTAAGCATATCCCTAAACCCACTCACTTTAAGTCCTTTAATTCTGTGGACTCCTGGGAAAGAAAAGCACATGCTTAAAGTTAAACATGTGCTTGGGGTCTTTGCTAATTAGTGATGGCCTTGTGTCTTACAGGGCCCTAAACACTTCTTAGAGCATCTGGGGTTTTAGGGCCCATATGGGAGAAATTACATGGAGACCATCTCAAAAGTGCAACTTTTAGTATTGTATCTGATGCTGGAAGCCTGTCTTTAGTGGCTTTCAGACTGATTCTGTTACAACACCATTTACAACTAGTTGAGGGAAGAGTTTCTTAGATATTTGTAAAAATAAGAATATCTAAACCCAGAACATTTTCTTGGCTAATACTATGATACCATCCCATCAGGACGATCAGTCTAATCAAACTAAAACTCCTTTTTGGAATGGAAGTGCTTACTGGCATCTCAACACCAAAACTGTCTAACTTCAGCCAAAGTTTTGTCCCTGACATCCTTCACTTTGTTCAGAGGATGTCTGGCTCTGGAAGACAAGTGAGCCTTTACCTTTGGGTCAGGCAGCAAATGGAAGAACATTCCCAGTAAACTGCAAAGAGCAAAAAGCATTTTTCTCACTGCACCAGGTTTATTTCAGACCTCTGCTGAAGTGTTAGAACTCTCAGCTATCTTGATCAGACAAGGTCTGAAATGTAATGTGTCTGACAGATCAAATCAGTGTTGTTCCCAGTGAGGGAACATTGGGGAAGTTTCTTCACAAAACACATGCTAGCTAGCAGGAAGCCTCTCACCTTGTCAGCATCTCCTCCTCAAGGACTGAAACTTGTCTTTGTGTGGCTCTTGCACTCTGTCTCTTATACCTTCCTGAACTCTTTTTCAAGTTGCACTCAGCTTCAGATGCTCTTGGACTTTCTCTCTAAAATTGTATGATTTCCCCTGTTTATAGATTCCTTGTTCTGCAAGCTGAACAGTAAAGCCATGTCCATTAGTGAGGAATCTGCCTCAGATGTGAGCACACAACATTTCTCTCAACTGCCAAAGCAGGCAGCCTGGTGCTCCTGCTGGCTTTCCTATTTATACAGCCTGTGGGAAGACAGGTGATATCTGAACCCAGCATAAAGCCTTCAGAAGAACTTTTTTTTTTTGAAAGAAAAGTGATGGTTTGAATGCTTTACATCACATGGCTGCAGTGTCTTTGATCTGAAACTAGATTTACCACAGCTTCACACTTACCTCTGAGGAACAGGGAAGTTGTGAGTCAAAGCATCAACCATCAGAACCACCACAAACAAAAAGCTGCTGCAGGCTGTGCTTGCCTAGAAGCACCAGCAGCACAGTCCTCCCCAGTCCCAGGTCTAGTTAAACACCTAAAATAACCTCAGCTTAGCCCTTGATGTTTTAAGGATGGAAAGGAGGTTAAACACAGGGAGCTTCTCCTGGGTCCTTCTGCAGCCCCAGTTTTTAAGTTGGTGATCTCCTAAACTCCCTGATTCTTCAGTGCTCAAGATCCAGCTTACAGTGACTGTACAGAATAGCTGAAACTTTTCTAGGAGGCATCAGATCCACCTTCTCTCAACCTCAAAAGAGCAGATGCAAAGCAAAAAGGGCCAGGATGTTCCATCTAATGGTAATGCCTTGGAAGGTTTTTGCAGCTGACACAGTTAAACTGGTATTTCCAATGTTCTCTGAGCAGCCCATGTAACAAAGGAGAATGTACAACCAAAAACTCATCAGCATCTCCTGTGCTGAGTCTCTGATTGCATTACATGTCCTGGAGTTATGATCCACTTTGAAACGACTTTTTGGGGGTGACCTATATTACTTGTTGGAGAACAAGGGTTGCTATCACTGCAGGCAAGCTGATTTTAGAAAGTCTGCATGAAGGACATACCATACAATTTCAAATTACTCTCTGGTACCCTGCTCTGTGCTTTTCCAGAGACCACTGTCCCCACAGCCTGTGGAAATAAAATACTGTCTTCCTTCTGATAGCAAATAGGTAAAAGTGTTTCCCAAGAAAGTTGGGGAAAGAAAATTGTGTTCAATACACTTCCTAAACCCAAAGAAGAATGGAAGGCTGTACTCTCTGTAGACCTCAGAAAATTCACTTCTTTCACCACCAGATTCCTGTTCCCAATGCTAACTCTAACCTCTCTGTTTCCCTTCCTTTCCACACAAGATTGATTCACAGAACTTGATTTAAAGGATGTTTATTTCCATAACAAAAATGATCAGGGGTCTAGAAAACATGACCTATGAGGAAAGATTGAAAGAATTGGGTTTGTTTAGTCTAGAGAAGAAAAGACTGAGGGGGAGACATGATAACAGCCTTCAACTATGTAAAAGGTTGTTGCAGATAGGAAGGTAATAAATTGTTCTCCGTGTCCACTGGGTATAAGACAAGAAATAATGGGTTTAAATTGCAGCAAGGAGGATATAGGTCAAGCATTAGACACGTTTCCTAAGAGGAAGGACAGGTGAGAACTGGAGTAAATTAGTCAAGGAGCTACAGACTCTACTGACACCAGGAATGGCTCAGACCTGGCAAATCTTGCCTTGGGGGTGGAGGGATAGATCATCTCTCAGGGTCCTCTCTGCCCCTTTTTCTACTGGTCTATATTTATACCAGTCAAAATGATCAAAAGTATGCTTGTTACAAAAAAAAGGAATGAGAAAATCTCTCTTGAGCCCTCCCTAGTTTTTTACTGCTGGTTTTATCTGCAGTTGCAGTGCATTTGAAGGCATCCACATTCATTTCTATTTAGACAATTAAGGAAAGGACAATTTTTACAGCCCTATGCCCCTGCACATGTTTTCTGTTGTGGTTCATGCTGTAAAATGATGTGTTTGTACTCTGTTCAAAACCTCTTCTGCAGGTAAGACAACAAGCCCAGAAGCCCACAGCACGGGTTGGGTTTGGATGTTGAATCTCAGCTCTGCTCATCCCAGTTGTGTCAAACCCTCCAGTTCACCTCCAATGCAAAGGACAATGGAGTAAAAAACCAACCTCTCTGGCCAGTGAAGAAAAGATGACATGGACAGCAAGGAAACATCTTCTTTTGGCATTTCATGGAAGCAAAATGGTTCTGGATCAACTTACAACCTTTTTGTGTTTCATTTGCAAGGCAAAATTAGCCAAAGTGAGGCACAATATCTTCTGCCATTTATATTTAATAAAGTTTTATGATGCAGTGTCTTCACTATTTTAGTTTATTTCCAAAAGGCAATAAATTACCTTACCTGTGGAGGTCTGGGTTGCCATTGTACCCAAGGACAACTATTGTAATCCAATCTGATTAAAATGTTTCACATAGCTATCCCAGTCACCAGAAAACACAGTTTTAGAGTGGTCAAGCCTAAAGGTTGATTGTGTCAGGCCCAGCTGCAATTTACCTTGCATAAAATGAAAAAAAACTAAATCAGAACAAGGCAAGAATATCTGTATGAACCTTTTTTAAAATGTTCTGATTTTTCATCTGAAATTAATTTTTGAAACTGTTTGCATAATTACATATCTAAAGTGGTTTATGCATACACACATCCCCATGTATACATAACCCACCAAAAAAAATGGAACATTTTATTTCAGGCCAAAAAAGCATTTAGTACCAAGAGATTTTTTTTTAAAAGAACTTCTTTTCTCCCTAAGTTCATGTTATTAAACATGTGCAGACAACACCAGCACTCAACATTTCATAGAAGGTGTTCTTCCTTCAGGTTTCCACCTCAGCTTCCTATAGAAAAGCTGCGAATCCCACAGGTCCTGCTCAACTGGGCTGGTCTGATAACAGGGTTTGTCTCCATCTGCTGGTGTTTCAGCTTTTAGAGTCTCAAATGTCTGAAAAATAGTAATATTTTTCAAAAGATTTGAGAAATCCAGGAGATAATCATCAGTAAATTCTCTATCTCCTAATTATTACTGCTGAGACCAAGTATTGTCTGTTGGGCTGGATGCCATTAAGTAAAGTCATGTTGATATATTGATGCTGATTAGGAATTTATTTTCTCTACTCACAATGATTTAAAATGCCTTTTTTTTTTCTGATATTGGGTAACCTCCTGCTTGAATCAACCTACCAGGGAGGGGGGCAGACTTACACCCAGGGTAAAACCCTACATCATCACCACCAAAGTCACCAACCATGAAGCACAGGTGAGGTCCACCTGTGAGACTTGATCCCTTGACTTTGGAAAGACAAAATCATCAGGAATAATCCCATTAGACAGGGCTGCTTCCCTCCACTGATGCCAAAATGTGGCAAGTGCCCCTGGATCCCTGGAAGCCTTCCAGGCCAGGCTGGATGAGGCCTGGAGCAGCCTGGGATAGTGGAAGGTGTCCCTGCCCATGTCAGGGGGTGGAATGGGATGGGCTTTAAGGTCCCTTCCAACCCAAACCAGTCTGGGATTCCAAGTGCAGGAACAGATACCCCTCATTCTGCCACCTAAAGCCATGAAAGGCATATCTCATCCTACACTCCACGTTAACTGCACCCCAAGGGCTTGTTCCCTCAGATTAACACGAGATTCTTGTCTTCCAGCTGGATTTAGCTGGTGAAGAACCTGTCCCAGGTCTCTCCCAGCCAGGCACAGACATTTACAGTGATCTGGCAGCACATCTAGGAGTCCAGGAGCTGATACACAATACCTTGTGCACTTCACGTGGCAGGATTCATCTTACCTAACTCTATCCACCTGAGAGGCAGCCTCAGGTCTGAGCCAGTCATTTTAGCTCCCTGAACACCCAGCAGAGAGATGCATTTCCAGAGGGCAACTTATTCCATGACTTCAAGACACCTGTCTTTGGCAAGATAAATCCAACCCTAAGAAAACATTGTCACCTACATTTTTTTTTTGCTTCAAAATAAAAGATCGCTGTCAGCCTTCCCACCTGGCAAACAGCAGATCAGAGCTGGACTCAACATTCATCTGATGGGCAAGTGAAGCTCTGGAGGAGGCAATGGGAATGTCCTGAATTACTTCAGCTGAAAACTACGGTTGTTTGCCTGTGTCAGAACAACTACGCTGGCCTGATCCTACAAAATTTAAATAGCTTTGCCAAGGACAGTGCTCACTAGGTTATTCAGTTCCTGGGAATAGGAAATAGGTTTTTATGTAGTGTATTCTCAATTAAAAGAAGTCTCCTTGTAGCTTGTTTCAGCAGTGATTCCAAGGATGATGATCATTAAAGCCCTATGTCAGATTCTACATAGGCTGCATTTACTTTTACATTTAAATGCCCACATCCACATAAATGCAGCCATCAGAGCACCATTACATCAAGAATATACGATTACATCAAGATTTATTTAACCAAATCCCCTCTAATTAGGTCATAAGGTATGATTAAGCAGTTGCTAACTGTGTCGTAAGGAAGCCTACAAAGGGAATGAAATATTTAAAACAGCAATAACATACCTATCCTGCTTTGCTATTTATGCACAGTTAAACACATAAAAACAAAGGAGCAACTCTTAATTACAAGGACAATTTATTTTGCTGACCTTCATTTTGGGACACAAGCCAAACCCACTGGGGGCTGGTTTGGTGGTTGCTCCGGTTGACTTTGCAGGGAAAATGTCCTGGCCTGTTTTTGGAGAGGCTGCAGTTCCTGCCTGGAGAGAGCAGAGCCTTTCACAGGGCTAATTTACAGCCTTCCCCAGTGGTCAAGGGCAGCCATGAAGTACACAAATTACAGTTAAAAATAGAGATGGCTTGATGGAATCTCATTCCGGTGGCTTCCAAAGGTGCAGGGCCAGGAACACATACATCTCATCCCATGCTGCCTCTCAGCTCTAAGTCCATTTTCATCTTTTTTTTCTTTCTTTTTTTCTTTTTTTTTTTTTTTTTTTTTTT
>WAAE01002776.1:55773-151065 GCA_013400495.1 Nicator chloris
TTTTTTTTTTTTTTTACTTTTCCCCTTGGATCCTGAGCTCCACTTCAGTTTTGAACTTCCATAGGAAGGCAGGAGGTTAAACCAAACTGCTAACTGTGTCTCTTCAAAACTGACATTTAATACAGGGTATAAATCACTGTGGGAGCCTGTTATTCCTTCAGGAATGCAATTACATAGGGTCAAATAAAACATGAAAGAACCCAACAAGTTTTAAAATGTAGTATGTTCTCAAAAGCAGGCAAGAAGGAATGCAAAGCAGTCCAAATATGCTAACATCCACATGTTGTCCTGTATGAGGGGGATTAGAAGGGAAGGTTTCTGCTCTTTAATGATTTTGTTGTTAAGGGTAGGTTTGTTGCAGGTTCTTGCTGAATACCAGCCCACTCAGGGAGCTTTGGGCAGATTACTGTATTTATTTAAAGCAGGTGTCTTTTATGCATCTCATTATTTTAATTGACACTGTAGTTGTGTTTAAGATACCATTTAGCACAAAATAGGATGTGCAAAAAGTGGGCATTCACCTTTTCCTTGGACACTCAGAGGTGCAGCCCCACTCCTCTTGTGATGGAGAGATATCAGAGACGCATCAGGGCAGAGGGAAACCCAGCACTGCAAAATCATCTCTTTGATAAACAAATCCTCCTGATTTGGGCCACCTCCACCTCAGTCTCATTGGTTTGCTGTTGAAACAACAGGCAAAATCATGAAATAAAACCTCATGAAATCTGTTAAAATCCAAACCAAAGATGATTAAGCAGGTTCAGCGTCTCCTACAACATCAGTCCCTGTCACCATTCATATTTCACTCACATTTCTGTGAGAAAAACCCTTCTGCTTTCACATTTTAAATGTATTTAAGTAGCCTGGAAGGAAAGGTGCAGAGGTTCAGGCATTTTTTTGAGCTCAAATTAACCACCCTCAATTTCACTACTCTGTATTTTATATCACGAATACTTAAACTAAGCAAACTTTGAAGTTATTTAATTGAAAATCTGGGGTTTATCAGAGGCAAGTTTTCTCTGAAAGTGATTTTTTTTCAGCTAAAAGGGATATTTTAATTCAAAATTAAAGGCTTTAAAAAAAAAAAAAAACCCCACAATTTTTAAGCATCTAAGAATTGCTAGAAATGTTTCTTCTTCTCTTTTTAAAGAGGTGATTTCTGCCCAAGAGTGAGTGATGCTTAAAAACTACATATATGAGAGAGTACTTTGCTTTTTAAAAGCCTTATATTTTTTAAATTGCTTCAGTCTTGCTTTTAAAAGTTTTGCTTTTCACATTTAAATGCAAACCTTTCACTTTTTAACCCTCTCCCTGAGAAAGTAACACAAGTAATATTCTACATTTGAAATGTTTTCCAGGGAAAAAACAGTTTAAAGAAATATATGAAATAACGAATTTTTCTCTTTTCAAGTGAAGCAGGGAAAACCTTAATAAATTGCTCAAAAGTAAGGGTTTCCTCCAGATCTTTTAAAAATTTCATTTTTACAGCATATTTCCTAATGGGAAAATTACGAGTTGCTCCCACTCTCAGACTCCCTGATTTCACCTCCACAAAGGCTGCCAGAATAAAACTTTGGATTTCTCTCCCCTGTTTTATAGCAACCCACTGCATTACAGCTCCATGGGTCACTGGTCCTGCCAACACTTATATATATTCTCAGAACAAAGCCCGGGACAAAAGTTTTTGCAAAGCAAACCCTTTGTTAAAGGTAGAAGTAACACTACTGTCCATTACAAAGATAATTAAATGCTTCCTATTGCAAGAATATGGTTTTATTTGCTTCAAATGTTGCCTCACTCTGGCCACATGGGTGAAATACCTCATGTTAATCGTGGGCCTCAGGGTTGGTTTGTGTGTGGGGAGGATTTTTTAATATATTTTTAATATCAAGCAGAATGACTCACCTGTTTCAGAGGGGAACAAACACTGCTCCAGGGGATTCTCAAACAAACCCTGAGCCCTGTGCTTTGAAACGTTCTGGTGTCTTAATTCTTTGTAGGAAGGGCTTAAAAACTCCTAGCAAGGGAATCTCTGGATAAAGAACAGATTTTTCACTGGCCATGTGAAACTGTCCCCAAATGCAACCAAATTCCGAGTGTTTGTAAAATGCTGTTTGCGCTCAGGCACGAAGTAAATGGAGAAAGAAATTTGAATTTCACTTCCAGTTTGAAGCTGTCTTCCATCCTTAGAGAATTCTCCCTTTTTCAGTATTGTTTTGGAAAGAAATTACAGTGAGGGAAATTCCATCCTCGCGGAAGGCACCCCCAAAATCTGAGGACACACCGGGTTTGTTGGCAGGGGTGCAGGCTCTGTGTGGTGCCAGGATCCTGAAGCATCTTCAGGACTCCAATCCTGATGCCTGTGACATGCTCTGAGCATGACACTGCCATGTGAAATTCTCTTGGAAAATGCTACTAACCTGGCAAAAGTTTAAATGTTTTTCATTCTTTCTAGAAAGTCCTCCCTCCTTCAGCTGGGAAGGTTACTTCCTTCAGATACAGCTCCTTGAGCTTTCCTCTGCTGGGAAGAGCTAAACCAACACCAGGTAAATTTCAGGTTAGACATAGGAAAGAAATTCCTGGCTGTGAGGGTGGGGAGGCCCTGGCACAGGGTGCCCAGAGAAGCTGTGGCTGCCCCTGGATCCTTGGAAGTGTCCAAGGCCAGGCTGGACAGGGCTTGGAGCATCCTGGGACAGTGGAAATGTCTCTGCCCATGGCAGGGAGTGGAACTGGATGGGATTTAAAGTCCCTTCTAACTCAAACCATTTTAGAATTCTAAGCCCATTTTGTGTATACCTGAGCCTGTTCCAGCACAAACTCCCCACACAAGTTCAGTGACAGCAGATGTGCTGCAGAGATGCTCTGACTGCAGAAATCTAAGACAGGTCTGTATGGTCAAGATAGAGGTTGAATACAGAGTGAGTAAAAAGGTAAAATTTCATCTTTTTAGATGCATTTAGTACAGAGAGTCACAGAATCATTAAGGTTGGAAAAGCCCTCTGAGCTCACCGAGTCCAACCATTCCCCCAGCACTGCCAAGGCCGTCACTGCCCCATGTCCCCAAGTGTCACATCCACACAGCTTTTAAATCCTTCAGGGATGGGGACTCCACCACTGCCCTGGGCAGCTGTGCCAGGGCTGGACAAACCTTTCCATGAAGAAATTTTTCTCAGTATCCAATCTGAACCTCCCCTGGTGCAACTCAAGGCAGTTTCCTCTTGTCCTGTCCCTTGTTCCCTGGGCAAAGAGACCAACACCCAGAGCACAGAGTTTGCAGTGGTCCCTCAAGGAGAAATATTCATTTCACCAACCCAAGTGAAACTGAAATAGCAAATGTGCTTGAGCAGGGAAGGAGCAATGTCAGACTAGCTCTGAATGCTGAAAGAAGTAGCACATGGAACTGCAAGTCTGCTGATAAGATTTATTACGCTGAAACTGATACCTTAGAGAAAAGCAAAATGGAGTGGCTTTATTTAATGAGAAAAAAACAGCTTGAGCACTCATAGGCTCATAACAGCATTATCAATATTATACAAAGGCTCTGAAGAAACACTGGGTAAAGTGTAGACAGCTGTGGCAAAGTGTGACACAGGGAACAAACTTCAGTCTGGATAGAAGTGTCAGGCTCTCGTACCAAGCTGCTCTATCCAAATGTTAGGTAAACCCTTGATATGTTGCCACACAACATTTCTGGTGAAACTGGAGAACAGAGGGATGAGACAAGTGTTATAAAGAGGATAATAAATTGTCTAAAATGGAGATGAGAGCATGTTGTACTGACGGAACAAGTGAACTGAAGGGAGGTTACTGGAGGAATTCTCGATATCAGCTGTGGGATGACTGCAGTTAACACTGCCTCTACCATGCTGCTGCTAAACATGGAATCGTTTCCATCCAAATTGCCTGAGGCACAGAGTTAAAAGACATCATGTGTACCAGGAAGATCAGAATATCATACCTGAGGAAATGACCTACAAACCACAAGATGACTCAGGGACCAATACAAACATCTATTAAAGTCATTGATGCTGCTTAGGGCACTCGTGATTCTTTCTGAGGAATTCTCTGCTCAATTGTCTTTGAAACGGATTAGTTGAAAGTGGGATAAGTGTGGAAAACAGGTGCAAAGGCTGGTGAAGATCCAGGAGACATCATCACAGTAGAGGGATGGAGTAAATGGAAGGTCAACACTGGCAAGTGTGGCCAGAAATAAGAAGGGGAAGATTTCTAAGGATCATGTCAGTGGGGTTCATAAGTAGGATCCCAAGAGGAGTCCCAAAACTCTGAAGTTCCAGCCTCATTAGGCTAAAAACAGATACAAAATGAGGCTGCTTGCTCTCACTTATGGGAAGCTCAGCTCTCAAAAGGGAGGGAGACTTAATCTCAAAAACTTGATAAAAACAACACTAAATATGGATTATTCAGCAGGAGGAGGAAAGTGCTGAAAGATGGGACGGACTTAGCAAGCACTTAGAGCTGAGTAGTGTGTTCTCTGCTGATAAAGTTGTGGCTCAAGCTCTATTCCCCATTTCCTAAACACCCTGAGTGAGCACACATTTCACAGGAACCATCAGATGCAAAAGGCACTGCTTGTTAGACAGGATTTCCATCCCCTAGAAAGAAGCCAGCATGGCACTAGAAGTGCCTCAGAGACCAGCAAATGCCTGGATTACTAGGCATTGTTATCTTTAGATTTAAAACAATGTTCTGATTCGGAAAATCCAGGTCAGATTGAGGGTTGCAGGGTAAATCATAAACCAGGTGTGTGAGCAGTTACTGTGCCTGCCATAAACACAACGGCTGAGCCGTAGGGGCAGACCTGGGGATCATATTCAGTTGGTGCTTGATCTCTCTTATCCCACTGGTGAAACTGAGTTTTTACTAAGTATTGTGCTGGAGATCCTCGTTCCACTCCACAGAGGCACACACACACACATGCATTCAGGCAGGCAGTCTCATAAACTTTAACTACATACAGAAATTCCCATATTGCCTCTTGGATATGCTCCAGCTCATGAAGGGGCGCTGGTGGATGATCAGTACCTGCCAGGTACAAAGCCTTCTCTTTTCTCCCCAGGTTGAGGGCTGTCATGAGCTGCCCAAATGCCTTTCCAATAAAACTCATCAAATTCCCCCAGTATAAAGTAATGAGCTGTAGCCCTTCGACCAACCTACATCTGCTACTTACAGCGGGCCAAGAAAACAACCGGCGATGTCAACTCTTCATTCTGTTCTTCAGATCATCAGCTCTCTGAAAATAACAAAATCTGAAAGGCATATGGACCTTCTCATAAAAACAACAAACACACAAACAAAACCTCAGATGAGTTTCCCAAGTCAGCAGGATCTGCCTGCTAATTATTCCAGTACAGAGGGACCGACCATCCTGTAGCCAGAAATTACCCAAGAAGAGGCCTGAGTTCTTCCCCCAGGCTGGGCTGTTTGGACACACTGAACTCCCTCATTTCTGGGGATAATGTGTGGGATTTGGCTGCCCAAATCAACACAGCCACAAGACCTAAAAGGCTACATTTAGATTAGATATTGGGCAGAAATTCTTTCCTGTGAGGGTGGGAGGCCCTGGCACAGAGTGCCCAGAGAAGCTGTGGCTGCCCCTGGATCCCTGGAAGTGTCCAAGGCCAGGCTGGACGGGGCTTGGAGAAATCTGGGACAGTGGAAGGCCCATGGCAGGGAGTGGGAAATGGATGGGATTTAAGGTCCTTTCCAATCCAAACCATTCTGGGATTCTGTCATAGCAGGGCACTTGTGATGGATGTTGCGGGCTGCCCTTACCCTCACCTTCATGCTCGTGCCTCTCACAGCTAGACAGTGTGGGCTCTGCAGAGACAGGGAACTCCTCTCTGGCTCAGGAGTCCTTGAGGAGATATTTTGACCCCCACAGAGAGAAATACAGATAGATAAATGGTATTTGGCCTGGTGAAAGCAGGCTGGAAAAAAAGGAGAGAGAAATATCTGTAGCCACAGACGGTTTTGACCCTGGAGCGCTCTTCTCCCCCACCAATTCCCTCTGCTTACCTCAGAGCCTCCCAGGAAATGTGTCCATGGGGCACGAGAGAATGGGGACGGGAAGAACACAGCATCCTACACAAACACGACCTTCCCTGCAGACCTGCCAGGCCTGCTGTCTCCTCATCACAAAGGGCAGGGAGGAACGATGTGAAGCAACAACAGGGCAATTACCTTCAGCAGATGGGCCCCGCCGTGCAGCCCCCACCGTGTCTGTGCTCAGAGCTGCTGCCAGCCCTCTCTTCCAGGGAGAGGATAGAGCTCACCTCCCCATCCAGAAAAAAAAAGTAGCATCTGTGGGAGAAAGACATATGTCTGGCCTCCACCGTGAACCCTGCGCCTGGCAGGAGAACGCGATGCCGATTCCAGCCCCAGCTTTTCATTCCTGTTGTAACAGTCATAAACGCCTGCTGAAACCTAAGAAGAACAAGACTGTAATCCTAATAAAACAACATTCTGGAACCCTGAAAACTAGATGGAGGCTTCTCAGGCCAACTTTAAAATTATATTCACTTTTCCAAGAGCTGCACTTCGTGTGTGCCGGCAGGATGGACGTTGGAAGGCTGACCCCGATGGGATGGGGGATTTCAGCAGGGAAAGGACAGGAGGCAGTTCTGCAGCACAGCAGCCATCCTGTCCCAAAAGATAGAGAGAATCCCTCAAGCCCAGGCTCTCAAGGTCCCCTCCTGAAAGAAAGCTTTGATATTTTTTCTCCAAATCCAGCCTTCTTTTCCAGATGCCCTGAAAGCCTGACTCCATAGAGCAGGAACGAGCTGTGCTTGTTTGAAGGCAAAAGCTCGTGCAAAGGCACAGCTTTCCATGCTGAAATCTTTCCCTCCCTTTTTGAGTGTGGTGTCGAACAGAAGCCATGGCACTTTGTGCACCAGCCACCCCCAAAGTGAAGAGCAGGAGGAAAAGGGGTTTAGCTTTCCCTACTCTCCATCACACAGCTCTCCAGGGATGCTGTTCTCCCTTGCTGGCATTGTCTCCAGCAAGGGACCACATCAGCTGGTGCTTCTCTTTGGGCCTTAAAACACTGACTAGCAACCAAGCCCAAGGGTGGCAGGTCCTCAGCAACCATCATTTTGCATCCTTCCCCTGGCATCTGTAGAGCTGGAGCTGCACCAGCCAAGAAGCTGCACTCTGGAACACCAAGCTGTGCCGGCCCTTTCAGAGAAAAAAACCCTCTGTTGCCAGCTCTTGTGAGTTTACTGCAAATCTTCCCTGATGTTACGTGAAACCCGAGCTCCTGATGTGCCACTCCATCCAGCACTTCCACTTAAAGGAAAAAAAAAATCTGTGGTCTTTCTGGTCTTAAAGAAAACACTTTCCAGGAGGTGGCCTGAACACATGCTAAAGGCTAAAAGTAACATTCACAGAATGAAACCATCTCATGATTTTTGAAAGGTTTTTGCAATTGTGGGGGCCTGACCTGTGATCTGGGGAGGCACAGGTGATACAGAACCCAAGAAGTGATTGGGCAAGTGCACTGTCTGATAACAGGTCTTGGTTGGTGGTGGTGGAAGGCATGTGACAGCTCCCTAATCAGCTCTGTGGGGATGGCATGAGTCAGTCCCTGCAGGGAATAGCACATTGGAACTGCAAACACCCACGGGGCACTAATAATATTTATCTGGCAAACAGCATTTTCTATCATCACATTGTCTTAGAAGCATCAATTAATTAACTTTAACTCACCGGTGAAGTAGGAAATGTTTTCCCAGGCCGGAGCAGCTGTGAAGGTGCAGAGAGGCTCCATATCCTAATCCCAGCCCAGGGAGGCTATCAGGGTCAGGGCTGGCTTTTTAACAGCTCAGCACTTCGGCAGTGGATGAGCTTCCCCAGTAACCCCATTCCCACTGACACACCACAAAAAGCAGCCAGCGTTTCCCAAGAGCTCAGCCTGCCCATGTGCACCATAACCTCATCACCACTGTCCTGGTGGAAAATGAGGGGCTGAAAATCTGCTCCCAGGCCACAAAAGGCTGCTCTTGGTGCCGACTCTGAGGGCCTCTTTGGACTTGGGTGAATCACTTCACACCCACATAAACACACACAGCTACACAGCTCCTCCCCACGCCACAAGACGTGTCCTACTCGTGACATTCAGATCACTCCTGACTTCCCAACTTGGCCCTGACTGTGGGTGCTGAATTCTTAGAAATTTGGCCCTGAGCTATTTTGGATTGGCTCTGCAGAGCACAAAGACTGACACACCTCAGCTCTCATGTGCATTTAGTGGTGCACAAGAGGGGGCAGATCCCAACAGATCCACAGGAGCCTCAAGCACGGAAGAAAAGAGGAAAGATCTGCCCACATTCATGCACTGTTCCTCATTTGGTTTGAGTTTTTCCTGAGTGCAGCCTTTAATCTCTGCAGAGTGGAATTTTTGTGGAGGGGAAGATTTGGAAAGAAATCAATGGACAACATCACAGATCAAAATCATAGCAGGTATTATAGCTGGCCATAAAAGAGAGAGCATTTCTGAGTGCAATGTTCAGATGGAGCAGATTCAGCTCTCAGTGCCTTTCACACACTACAGTGTTCCCACTTCAGCCAATAAAGGCATCTCCCCTGTGCTTCTTCCTCAGGATCTCTTCTGCAATGGGATATATAAGCTGTAGAAGTCACATTTCACTTTCAAATCAGCAAAGTTGAACATTGTGTGATATTTCAGTCCACAGAGGAGGAGGAGAGAGTGAACAGTTTGCACTTAAATAACTAAAAGCTTCTAGTGTGACACAAAGGCAAACTTCACTAACCTTTAATTTTCCCCACTTCTTAACAGCACACAGATCCAATGAAATCAAATGAGATAATCCCAGCCTGGTGCAGCCTGGAAGCAGAGGTGAAAACCTCCCAGAGCTCATGCAATCAGAATAGAGCTCGGACATTGTCGACTTCCCCCCTCAACTATTTCCAAATAAAACACTTTTGTTGCTTGGCTGCTCCTGCCAAATGAGTTAACAATAAAAGAAGGAACTTGCAAAGCTTCTATCCACAAGAAAAAAAAAAAAAAAAAAAANAAAAAAAAAAGAAGAAAAAACCACCACAAAAAAAAAAAAAAAAAAAAAAAAAAAAAAAGGAAAGAAAAGAAAAAAGGAGGAAAAGGAAGTTAAGGAACTTTAGGGGAAGAAAAAAAAAATAAAAGGGAAAAAACTCCAAGAAACTATAGGGCAGATCCTCTGCCTGGAGTAAATCAGCACAGACCCAGCTCTGTTGCTTTACCCCAGGCAAATTGTGGGCCTGGTGCTATTCTGCATTTCTCAGGGGCAGGGGGTGGTCTCCACTGGAAGATTGCAACACTGCAGGATACTTTTCCATATTAAAAAGGCGCTTTTTAGCGTTTTGTCTATTGCCAGGTTTTGGGTTTATTGAGGACTCATTTGGCAGAGCCATCCTGGAAGAACAATACAGATGTTTTATGGAGAAATAAACTGGGACTTGGGCTGGATTCTTTCAGTGCTGGATTCCACCTAATTTGGAGGGAGAAATGGCTCTTTTAATGAAGGGTGCAATCAAAACCTGTATGAAAAGCCAATATGCCCTGGGCAAGCGGAGCAGGAGATACACTGACCCTCTCTGCTGCCTAGTAAATTCTGGTCTCTTTAGCACACCAAAAGCCTCCCAGAAAGTGTAGGAAACATCCTTTTTTCAGGCAGGGAATCAGAGCACCACAGCTTTCCCTCTGCTGAATGTCTTGGAGGGAAGTGGTGACCTCTCAACAACGGAGAGGGTCTTTACAGACTAAATCTGCCACACCTTAATAAGGAGTTGATCCTGTGGAGTCACCTGGTCTTGGTGAGCTTTCCCTCAGCAGGGACCCACAATCATCTTAATTAGCACCGTTTTCTAAATAGCAGCTTCTGGAGCACCTAAAGGATGATGTGGGTGCTTCTTCACTCCTGCAAGATTGCAAGGGAAGGGTTGAAAAACTCTTACTCTCCACTCACAGGCAGGTTGGGTTCACTTCCTTGTAAGGAAGGTGATTCCAGTTGACTGGGAAATCCAGGTTCGTTGTTAATTGTCAGCTGCACGGTGTAGAGTGCCCCTTAAACCGTGGCAATTGTCGTTGACAGAAGAAAGTGCTTGCCACCCTCCAGCGATGCTAAATAGTCATTGTCCTTTAGGTCAGATCAAGCTAGAGGAAAGCTGCAGGCTAAAAAGCCTTTTTTTTATCTTTTCTTTGGCTCCTTCCTTACTTCCCATTGCACAAATTTTGCTTTTTACATCAACCATCCCTTCAGATCTTTTTTTTTTTTTTTCTTTTTTTTTTTTTGTGGCGCTGAACACTTCGGTTAGCAAAGCAAAGGAAGAGAGACTTGAGTGTTAAACTGACATGCCCTCCCAAGGGTTATTAAAAGTGGCCAGATGTGCTAGGCTATGCTAAAGAAATCTTCACAGGGGAAGACTCCAAAAGTGAAATATTGGAACAGAATTTACACAAATTCCCAATCACAGCGTTGCAGGTACCAGAAAATAACATACAGCCTGAGCAGCTCCAGGGATTTGAGAGTTTGCAAATCAAGGGGTTGGCTGATGGGAAGAAAAGAATTTTTGGGAATTGCTTTGGGCCAACATCTAGCAAGGCAGATTAGGCTGGCTCTGATCCAGCAATGCCCTTAAGCACACGCTTAACTTTAACACTGAAGGAGCCACTGGAATCAATGGAAACATCAGCACCCTCGTGTCTCACAGGCATTCACGACCATTTGTGTAGTCACAGCAGAGAAACGAGCCCCCCTTGCCAGGCAGAGGTTTCTGTGCCCAGCACCTGCTCAGGCTGCGGGGGGTCAGTGCATCAGGCTACCTACAGGGACAGAAATCTCCTCTTCCAAACCCATTTCTAACTTCTCATTTATTTTCCTCTCTTTTGAAGTCAACAGCCAACTCTTCAAAACCACCTGTGAAATTCTGTAGGAGTGGTTGGAGACATTCCTGCTGGCTCCTCCGGAGTCTGGATTTCACTGACATCTCTCTCTGCTTCTCTTCCAGTTTGTTTTTGGAACAGCACACGGGGGTTTTTTGACCTGTCTTGAGAAACTCAGTTTTGAGGATAGATGGGTTTGTTTAAGGTGGAGTTTCTCATCTCTGGACTAGAAATGGCTACATGTAAAGTAAGGATGGAAGGTCTCTCTGAGCCCTGTGGAAATCTTGTTCTGGGGGTACAACAAGGGATACAACAAAGACAAGGAGTTGGTTTTGCCTAGCAGCTGAGAATAACAGTGCTGTTATTTATCCATTACTGCTACTCCAGGCCTAATTTTTAACCACCAGTGACAAGGATAACAACAGTGGGTTAATGTATTCCATTTCCTATATATCTGATGAACTGATAGCCAGTCATATGCTGTTCAACATGCAGTTTTTGGCCAGGCCTTCCTTTGTGGTCTCTGTTTGCATTTGCATTAACCTGGGAGTATTAATCAGGTCATGTAGACACCCAGGAACATAAACCAACTCAAACACCCAAAAGACACACACCACACTCAGAATCAACACACAGAAACCACAGGATGGAGTGCAGTGTCCATTAACTGAACCAGATTAATCACATACACACTAAGGGAGGCCAAACATAAAACATCTGATTCCCACCAACCTCTAACTATACAAACCCGAGCAAATACTAAAGTACCCAAAGGCATGACTGGCCTCCTGCCCCTGCCACATATGCTGTAAAGCCCCCCTTGGAAACAAGGTCCAGGTAAGGAAATCATTAGCCACAAAAAGACTTCTGATATGACCAGTCCCCAGGAAACCACCTCCAAAGTCCGTATTCTTGAAGCCCAAGTGTTATAATCCTTTCCACAAACATGTCAAGCTTGTTCTTATAAGCTTCCCTTAAGTCACAAACCTTCCTCTGATTTGAACCCAGTGTACTCAGACCAGTGTAATCATAAAGTCATAGAGTAGAATCAGCTGGGTTGGAAAAGCCCTCTGAGATCATCAAGGCCAACCATTCCCCCAGTGCTGCAAAGGCCAACACTAACCCATGGCCCAGCTGCCACATCCACATGGCTGTTAAATCCCTCCAGGGATGGGGACTCCACCACTGCCCTGGGCAGCTGTGCCAGTGTCTGATCACCCTTTCTGCGAAGAAATTTTTCCTCACATCCAATCTAAAATTTGTATCCATTTAGCCTCATGTTCTTTACCTTACACGGCTTATTTTCCTGTCTGATGTTTACCACCCAGATGTTTAGATGTACAACCATCACCCTTCTTCTCAGCTTTCACTTTCTAGGTTAAAATTTTGCCTCTTGCATTCCTCTCCCACAAGACAAGCTCTTCCCTTCCAACATCTCCAGCATCTTCTTCTGTAAGCAGCCCAGGTCAAACTCACACCTCAGGAACATGGGGACCAGAATGATCCATAGGATGCCACAGTTCCTGGCATATTTACCTTCTCCTGAAAGAAACTCCTCCTGGGGTATATGAAGGTGTGTATTCCTTTCTCAGTGCCCGTCCCATGAATTATCCAGACATTTTTCTCCTTTGTCATCTACAGATGGTGAGACTCTATAGTGGAAATTCTTATTACTCCCCAAACTCGTGACTTTGCATTTTTCAGTACTGGATTTCATCTCTTTGATATTATTCCAGTCTTCAAGGTCATCCAGTTCTCTCTGCATGGTATGTCTCCCAAGTCTGTGTCATCAGCAGACTTCAGCAACATGCTATGTTTTGTGCCAAGGACATTCATGACAATATTAAATAAGATCCATCCCCAAGAAAAATCCTTGTAGAGCTCCACTCATAGCCAGACACTTTCCCATGCTACTTGTTGTCACACAGTGAGTTCATCTGAGCAATACGTGTTCAATCTCCAGTTTATGTGTTAATCATGTAAACAATACAAGATCAAACTATTAGGAAAAGGTTCTTCATCCAATAAAGCCTCGCCCTTGCAGAGAAAGATCGTTGGAACTCTCCCAGACCAACTCTCCCAAGTAAAGCAGCTCAGAGGGGCCCTGAGCAACCTGATCTAGTGGAAGGTGAAAGCCAAACCATTCTAGGATTCTAAGATTCTGTAGTGAGCAAACTGTCATATGACAACCAAGATGCAATGAGGGTGGCTCTGCTTTCTGGTAGGTGAGATCTTACACCTGCCCAACTTACTGAGCAGTGTCAGGTTCCTAAAAGCTGTAAGGCCACTGTGCATTAAAATTAACACTGTTAAATTAATGTTGTTAAAGCATGAAGCAAGTACTGAGTTACTCTAATCTTTCCTAATGGAATAACACTGTTCCAGAGAGGCTGGGGGACATGACTGAGTGGTGAACGTGGTGATGGTGCTGGATTCAGTTGGGATTGGTGATTTCAGAGGGCTTTTCCAACTCTAATGATTCTATGATTCCTATGCACATAGATGGCTTTATGTATTAGTAATCTATTATTGATAAAATCCACCAGCTGCAGTCCAAACTTGTGCCTATTTCTGTCTCATACTATGCAGGGAAAATAAAATTACATCAGTCCAGAGGGAATAAAGGTTACGTTGCTTTCCTTTGATAACACTGGGAAATAAGCAGCTCTCCACTCAGGATTCGTTGGTATTCGGCGTAATAAACACACTTCCTGATGGATGGCTGTGATTATAACGAGCACTGTACAGAAATGACACTGCAATTTAGGAATAAGACAAACATGAGTGATGGAGTTCAAAGCCCCGCTGCACTCGCTGGGCTTGTGTTTGGTTTGCTGTTTTGTTTTGAGCCGACTCTCCATGCCCGCGAAAGCCGGGATCGCCTCGAGGGTCGCCCCAGCTGAAAAGCATCTGCAGTGATCCCCGCTGACCTTTCCCTCTGATAGCACCCTGCCTGCCTTTTAACGGGGGCCTGAACCGAGTCAGAGGTGAAACAGATAAATGACTGAAGATCCAAATGTTTTCTCAACAGGCAAGTTCCCACATGCTCAATTTTCTTTTCCTCCACGAAGAACAAGAGGGGGGAAAAATTGCAAGTGATTAGCTAATGAACATCTGGTTTGCTTTATTTGGGCTTCCTTGCAGCCAGGGGTTGCATTTACTAATTTTTATTTCCTACTAAAAACAAATGTAGAGGAGAGGCTCCTCACAAGTGTGGCCGTTCTTTCCACCACTATGATTACCTGGCCCACATGCCACGTCCTGTGTGGTTACCTTCTGTCCTGAACTTTTCATGTGGTTTGACATGTCTTTAATTTAGACAATCAGACCACGTCTAACCTGAAACAAAAACACTCTTTGGAGATCCTGAACCCTTTTTGAATCCTACAGATGTCAACCCAGCGGGATGGCAAACTGTTAATTATATGTGTAAAAAGGGTCGATGTAATTACATAGTAAACACAAATATTATCTGATGTAAATATAGACTGATTGTGCTCTTGCACTGCTGACTGCTAAAAATAGCAGATTTAAGGCCCAGCTCTGCACTGACTTTAGATTTGAGCAGCACCATTGACTTGCCTGTGCTCACTTCAGCTCCTGAATTCATCTCTACTTGTTTATTTTCCAGGGGTATCACAGAACTGAACACGTGACCCCGCATGGGAATAATCAGAGATGGGATTTATGAACAAGTAAACAATGATTTGGAGATCTTCCTCCACCTCACAGAAATCTAGTTTTCCAAAAAGGCTTAAGCACACACCTCAACTTCCCCAACCATTTCAGAGCATTTCAAGCAGATTCCCAAAACGTGTTGCTGCCTTGGGGAGTTACAGCCTTTCTTTGCATGGTCAATTCATTTCAGAGGCAACTATGAGACTAAATTTCACTGTTTACTGTTGCCCAGCTCTGAACAAGGGGTTAAGGAAATAAATTGCCAGCCATAAAGCCTTTAAAAACATGGTTTAGTTTCTTCCTCCCACTCCCACAGGTTTACCTTACACTGACTTTGCCAATGAGTCGCTCACTCCGGTCTGTCCTCACTGCAGTCACAAAGGCCCTCAAACCACGATGGCACATTTTCATTTAACAGACACAGATAGCTCCAAAATTGTTGAAAAGGCCATCTATGGCAAATCTTGGAGCCCAATCCAGAGCAAAGCTGCAGCAGTGTAAATCTGGAGGGACACTCACGTGACACTTGTAACTGATATCATACCCTGCCCCAGTTTATCACCCCCATCTTTATCGTTCAACCAACTTGTTCTCTAGAGAAGGCTCATAAACCCACAGGTAATTGCAGGATGGCCACACAGACAGTAAAAAGAAAAAGCCTGCAGATGGGTAGTTCAAAGACAGATTTCTCAAAAAACACCAAACCACTGAAAGGAGCCAAGCTGGGTCTCATTTGCGGATGCACTGAGCATCTATAAGTTGATTTAAAATCAGCAATGGTTGCAATATGCAACGCCTATCAAAATCAGACATTTACCCACAACTGTGGCTTTTGAAAGACGTGATTTACTTCAGAAGTGAAGAAATAACAGGGCTTTTAGACAGACTAATAAATGTATGGTCCAGAGACTTTTCCAGTAGCATATTTATTGTCCAAGCCCTCCAGTCAGCAGCACACTTAATGTTAAGCACATGCTTAAGTGCTTTACTGAACAAAGCTGAAATGTGGACCCACCAGGCAGCTCAAGAAAAGCACTTTCACATCAGTCATCCTGTACAAGCAGTGATAGCAACCCAGCTTTTTACCATGATAGGCACAATCCAAGCTCAGAAGCAGCTCTTCCCTTTGCAGCTGGAATCTCACTGGGAACAAAGCAACCCTGGAGAGCAAGAAGAGTTTTCCTGACTTCCTAGGCTGTCCCATATGACCACTGGGTGATCCAGCATGGAGTCCTGGAAAGGCTTCACCCAGTGTGCAGCTTTTTAGCACGTGGTGGTAGTGACATACAGGAACAAAAAGGATGCAGGATCAGGCAAAGCTACAACAACCACACTAAATAATTTTATCCACCTGAGAGTGCTAGTACACATCTGACAAGGTTAGAGGCCCACCAAAGTCTGCATATTGCCTGTGCCATGTACCCCAGCTCCATAGTTCAGGAGACAAGGAAAAGTTCCAGGATGACCACAGCCATAACAGATGTGTCAAATCCTCCTTGCTGTGTTGAAGGCCCTGGGTTAATATCCTACTGCTAGGTTTCTGTCTGGAAAAGGGACTGTTGGCACCTCTGCCATCTTCAAAAGAGAAAGGAAAAGTAAAAATTGTATTTGTTATTTTATAAGGAGTGTGGTATCAAAATGTGTCAGTCAGAAGAGGGAAGGGATTATTTTGAAAAATTATCACCCACAGTGCTGAACACAAGAGAAGCCACATAAAATTATCTCTAATTGAAGGGTGGATTCTTTGGTATCCACTTAGATTACAGCATGTTCTAACCTTTTCCTGCTTTCCTACTCTCTGCCATCTTCTAGTCTAGTTAAAGTTGAGCTTAGCTTTCCCTGTGCTGGGAGGAGGAATTAGAACTCTCTCTAAAGCCTAGACATCCATTTGCATAAAAATTGTTAAAACTGAATATTTTTGAGATTCTCTCAGAGGTGACTGAAACTGGGCTATGGATAGTGATGGGGGCAAAAATCAGGGATGGGGACCCACATACCCAAACAGTCACAGAGAGCATGGCTGCATTAATCTTTCTCTCCCTTTAGAAAGCAAGACTAAAAACAACAACCTCACATTGTCACAGTGCAGCTTCTTGCTCATTTGACACAAGACTCTGTGACGTATCAGACACGTGGTTGTGCTTGGAGGACTTGGTCATGCCAAAGTTCATGCCAATGTTCACCTGCACCAAAAACCAGCTCTTTATGTCCACAAATATGTTCGGAGCCTGCAGTGTAAGAGCAGATCTTTTTTCTGAGCAAGCCACAGCCAGCATGCCAGACCTGCAGAAATCCTGTGAACATTTCAGCACCAGCCTGGACCCCTATGGAGCCCATCTCAGCCTTCTGACCACTTTCCCTGTTAACATTTAGAGACCCCTCAGGAGCAGTCTGCAAGTCCCCAAAAGAGGCACCAGCTATAAAGCACTGTTCTCTGTGCTCCAGAGCACATTTACAGCTGCCTTGGCTCTGCCCTGACTCTCAAAGCCCTGTGAGACATGGAGGCTGCTCAACATACCCCACACCCTGCCTGAGCTTTGAGCCTTCCTCCCACAGGTGAGCACCAATCACAGGAGATAAATTCCCCATCACCAGTGATGTGTGTAACTGTGGGAGGGGATGTCAGCCCTTTCCTGGGAGCTCCAAAACAAGAGTTTTGTGTGCTGGCATGGTCCTGCCTTTCCTTGTGGAAAGACAAAGGGTTTATATTGTTCTACAGCTGTTGTAAGAGTCGAGGAGAAAGCTGGCACTTCCAGTGGGCAGTAAAATGTCATCCACCAACACCTGCATCCATAGAATGAGTAAGGTTGGAACAGCCCTCTAGGACCACCGAGTCCAACCATTCCCCAGCACTTCCAAAGCCACCACTAACACGTCCCCAAGTGCCACATCCACACAGCTTTTAAATCCCTCCAGGCATGGGGACTCCACCACTGCTTTGGACAGCCTCTTCCAATGCCAGATCACCCTTTAAGTGATGAAATTTTTCCTAATAACCACCTGGCTGCACCCTCCTGACATGGAGTTGTGCAGAGCCAGAAGGTTCCCCCTGAGCCTCCTTTCCTCCAGGCTGAACCCCTTTCCCAGCTCCCTCAGCCTCTCCTGGTGATCCAGACCCTTCCCCAGCTCCATTCCTTCTCTGGACATCCAATTTAAATCCATGCAGAACAAGGAGAGTATGAAGCTACACGCATGGCTTTAAAAAGATTAGGTAATAATAATAATAATCTGGATAATAATAATCTAGATAAATACAGGGGAGGAGCAATTTTATTGTGAAAGGCAACAAGAGACCTGGATTGTCATCCCTGTGTAGTTGGAGCTCTTCTCTCCTCTCTCCTGTGCTCGTAGACCAGGACTCCACTGCAGTGATACTGAACAACATAGGATTAAACCCAGCTGTTTCCCTCAAATACTCACAGCCTAAGTAGTTTTTCTGTAGCAAGGAACATTTCAGTCCATAGGAGCCTCTATTTTCCTCAGCCTGTACTGAGGGAATCCTGACCCTGCCTGATTTTCCAGGTCACTTTCTGCATTGCCCACACACCTCTGAAGCACCTGGAGAGTCCCTGAGCTTTTCAGACACCACTTCCCAGCACAGAGGCAAAGTAAGGAGAAATCACCCTGCTGGTTCTGATGGCTCGTGGACCAGAGCTTCATGTCCCTGCTTTGCACCTCAGCTCCCAGGGCCAAGGAGCCATCCCAGAACTCCCAGCCCCCATTAATGCCTGCAGAACTTAAAGATTTGCAGAGTTTACTTGCAAAGCCTTTTAGAAGCAGAGATGAGTAAACAAGAGTAAAAAGTTAAACAAAGGAAATACATTTATGCTTGTACTGTTTTCAAGTTTATGCAAACAATCCATTTCTAAAGCTGTCACTGACAGTCCTGGCACGTTCTCATTCCCTAGCTCAGAGTCATGTTGGAAACTGAAATCAGAAGCATTTCTGAGATGCTTTGGGCAAAATACCTCCACCAGCTGAAAATCAGTGAGGTTGGCTGTGGCTACAGAGCCATGGCAATATCCTTGTGCCATGATTCTGGAAGAAGAGGGAGGAGAGTCTGAACTTCTCTGGTGAGAGCGGCTGTGGAAGAAACTGGAATAGGGTTATCCAAATGAGTTAGGAAGAGATCAGTTGAAGAAATAACAGCAGGAAACCATCAGGCAGAGAAAGAATTAGAAAATACAATTTTCAAGCTGGTCAGGCAGTAAGTGGAGCTGCCATAAACGTAACCTTTTGCTCATGGCTTGACCACGGGAAGGAGACATGGAGAGCCTGCTCTCCACCAGCACAGCCCACCACGTTCCACGTAGGAAGGGAAGACTCTCTGCTAGACCCAATCAAAGGGTCAGCAAAGCCACAGCTTCCCAAACCGTGTCTCAAGAAGTGGCATATAGGTTTGTTTCAAAGGGAAAAGCGTGCACAAGCTCTGCTTCAGCTGGAAGACAGCACAGTTGCCATTCCGACGCCTCCTCACCCTCGTTCCTCCCCTCCATTCAGCTGCACGGGGCAGCACGTTTAACAGCTGATCCATCTGGAGCAAAGCCTACAAAGTTAATTTCTAGCTTTGGGATGGTTACTGGTAATTGTAGGTAATTTCAAATATAATTGCAATCGAGTTGAAAAAGCTCTGTTTGCAGTGCTTATGCTCATCACTCTAATTTAAGACCTAGCAAGCTGGATACGCTGCTCTTCAAATACACACCCATTTTTCATCTTCCTGATTTTACCACGAGCGATCATAAAAACAGCCCCAGCAAACCACAGTCTGCAATGCAAGGCAAATGTTTGAGAAGCTGCATATAAAGTTTCAAGCAAAGCTGCTTGAAGGTTAACGACAGAACATGTTAATGATTATCAAATAGACAAGGAAAGCCGCAAAGCGCTTCCAACACAGAAATGCCAGAGCCCCCCAAAATAAATGGTGGCTAACCTTGTTTGGAATAATACTTCTCTTCAAAGCCATGGAACTGTTGCATGTCACAAATATGTCCACATGTAGTTTTAATACAGGAATAATTACCCATGGCATGTTTGTTAGTGGAAAAAGCAAAGGTCTCCTGTTACTTACACATAATAAAACCTGCATTGTTTACCATGAATGAGTTATATGAGAGTGGTAATAAATAAGTGTTGTAACAAACTTTTGCTGCCCAGGCCTGCAAACTGTTCTTAATATCTGCAGTTTGGTAGCACCTAGAGGCCCTGCTAAAAATCTGTGATGTTGAGCCTGGTGCAGAGTAAGAAACTGCCCCTGTTCTGAAACACAGAAAATATGGTACAGGCAGAATAAAAACATTCAACCCCCTGGGCAGGGTGACTCAAAACATGCAAGTGTTTGCAGAAAGCTCAGCTGGGAGGGACACACTGCAGGTGGCCCTTCTGCTCCCTCTGGGGTGTGTGCCCTCATGTGAGTGGAGAGCAGGACCCAACCAACCTTTGATTCTGCTTTGACTGGGTACTACCAAAGAGCCACACCAGGCAAAGCTGCTCCTGTGTGCAACTGCTCCCAGGCTGAGGACTGAAACATGACCATTTTAAACACTAGGATACACCCTTGAAGTTAAAATCAACAGCTGTGTGCTGGCTTATAGACACTTAAAATATCTGGGTTTTAAAAAATACATTTGGCTTTCTAAAGTTGACAAAACTCCTTGGGAGTTTTAAACTCTTTGGTAAAGTCATATGGAGTCACAGAACGGTTTGGGTTGGGAGGGACCTTAAAGACCACCTAGTTCCAACTCGCCTGCTATGGGCAGGGAAGTTTTATCTGCCAAATCTGTGTGTGGATTACAGAATCTCTGTCAACTTGGGCCTGCTTGAAAAAAACCCAACCCAATCAAAATCCTTTGCTTGCTGTATTCTTGACTCATCAAACAAGACACTTTTAAAGCTGGAGCTACTCAGGAAATTATTTGTTTCCCATGAAAAATTCAGAGGAAAATTAAAAACAAAAAATTCTTTACCTTAATATTTTCCTACTTTTTGTTTTAAAATTAAAAAATATCTTTCCTTCAACTGATTTCGTTGGGTTTGGGCAGCCATTGGACCATTTGAGAATAGTTTAAGGAGCAAATTATCCACCCAGCTCTTCACAGAACATCACCACTGTTTTTTTTGATGCAACCCACCAAGGCAACCTTCTCTGCAGAACTCAGTCAGAAATGTTATAGTTTAAAAACTATATATAACTTATCCAAAGAAAACTTCAAAACCTTGCTTTAGTAGTGAAATGGACGTACTTTAACTTCTCAGAAAGTTGTTTCATATAGCAAAAGAAGCAGCTGTGGGGTTACTGGTAACACTGCACAGGATCTGCAGCTCTGCACCACTTGACCTGAGCCAGACATCGCCCCCAGCAGTGTTTGCTCCTCCTTCATTCAACCCCCAAATAATGCAGGGCCATTCTCCTATTTATTTCTGTCTCTTCACTTAAGAAAAAGGAGTTTTGGACAATTTAAGACCATCACCTCAGGACCAAGCAAAGTCCCAGCTACTCCTTGTTGGATAAAGAGGTTTACTAAAGATGAGGAGCTTTAAGGAAAAACTAATGAACAAACTGAAAGAGAAAAACTCTAGTAAATTGATTTCATGGCGGCCTTGCAAGACAACAAGGCTCCTCCAGACTTCTGCAGAAGGAATTCCAAATGATTGCTCCAAAATAATGCCCTGGTCTCACAGGTATCAAACAAATCCAGGTGAGCTATGCCCTTCTCCAGCCACTTGGTTTGATATGTTAGACCCACAGCCCTACCCAACCATCTGGTAAATGTGGAAAAAGGAAAACCTGAATGATTTGCACTCAGGACCAATGGTGGTGGGGACCAGGACTTCAGATTTATCAGCAGAACCTCAGCACTTCATTGTCACTGAACTCCAGTTCCTGCAGGCACTGATCATGTCACAGGAACAAAACCTCCAGCTCCTGACAATTATATCTACTCTGTTTTCCAGACTTTCAAAGTTTTTGCTGTGCTGTCAATGACTGTAGCATCCTTTAAGGCTTTACTGAGGAGGCAAAATAATAGAGGGGCCTCAGAAACCTGGTAATCAAAGGCAGCTGCATGCAAGACATTACACTCAAGCTCTAAGAATAACCATTAATTGCTTGTGTGGGTCAAAAAAATCAGCTGCCATGAAAAATTAATATCTAAATGAAGACTAATGAGAGGCTGCTTAAATGTAGCAGAGAAATAACAGTAAGGAAGAAAAATTTAGGACCCTGATTCTAAGTGCCTGGAGTAACCAAAAGTGATGTTGAAGCTGAGACTTGAAGTCTGATCCTTCAGACAGGGCTGGACATGTTTATTAGTTCAATCCATGGGTCACCTTTTTGTTATTTAGGGGTGCCTGGAAAAGCCTCTGTTGTTACTCAAGTTGAAAGGGCAGCAGGACCACTGAGATCAGTAAGAGTCTTTCCCTGCGAGGACTCTGGAACAAGTTAGCAAGAAAAATTATGGAAAAGGGATTTTTCCTGCCAGTTCTGTGCATACTGAATGCCTCAGAGATACTCCTCCAGGAACACAGAGAGCAGTGATTTGAACAGACTGCCTGCAGCTCATCAGTTTGTTTTCCTCCTTTATCCTGTCTTCCCATCCAGGCTGGAGGCACTTCTGCATTACCTGTGACCTAAGGAATAACCTTGATCCATCCACAGGAGTCTAAGCAGAGCAGAGAAAAATGGCCAGAGCTCACCCACCTCCCAGGTTCACATCTCTGCCCAGGCTGGCATCAGGTTTAGCTCACGGTGATAAACTTGGTTGGAAGTAAAATGTATAAACTCAGTTGTCAAGACAAATTTGAAGCTCCCAGCCTGCCAAGCCCTCAAAAGAAAGGCAGAAGAGATTTGAACCTACAGTAAGGGGTACATACAACTCTTCCCCTTCTAAGTTACAGTAAAATGCAGGGCACAAATATTCCACCCCAAAAACTGCTGTTACTCCTGCCAAATACCAGCAAATATAAGGCTGCACTTCTTGATCTCTGGGTAGCAATTAGATCTGAAAGATGGCCTCATGTTATGCCCTCCACCAGGCCAGCATGGCTGAGGCAGCAGCAGCTCAGGAGCCTTGCTCAGCAGTGTCTTGCTTTGTGCTTTGGGGACTGACAGCACCACAACCCCACGAGATGGGAAAAAGCAGCTCCCTGTCCATGTGTGGAAGGGAGGATCTGTCAGCCAGATGCCTGGGACAGAGATGGCAGGAGATAATCTGGTACCATGAACATTTCAGGGAGGTTGTGCTCTTCCACACAGAGGTATGAAACCAGCCAGGGAACTTATTCTTCTCAGGGAACCTTCTCATTTCAGTCCTGCCATTTGGTCTGTGAAATGGGGAATGGGGAATGGGTGGGTAATCCCCAAAGAGCACCAGCCAAGTTCCCAGACTTATTTCTCAAATGTTTTGCATTTCAATGTGCAAGTTGGAATACCAGCAAAGACCTTTCTTCGTAGCTGTTCTTCTATTCCTGGAACTTGGCATAGGGACATTCAGTGATGCTGGAGATGCTCTGGTGTTCCACAGGCAACGTGAAATACTTGGAAAAAAATGCAGGAAATGCAAGGCCAAGATAAAATATTTTTGGCCGTGATGATCAACCCTAACCTTTGTAAAATGCCTGTCAACAACAGCATTGTTTATTACTACCAGCTATAGCCCTGCTGGTACTTTTGAGCTGAGAACTGATTCTGATTCACATTTCATCTGTTCTGCATCACAAACCTCCGTCCTTCTGCCTACTGCTCCAGTGAGGAAACTTAACTCTAGTATTTCACTTTCAACTCATAATATGTGGGATTCTCTACTCATCTTGGATCAACCTTAATACCTTGCGCTCACATTTTGGTGTTTAATGACATTTCATAGAGTATTGCATAAATTCACTTGAATTACAGATTTGATTTGAGCTGATTCCTGTGTCTGTTAATCCAAATATTTGTATTTACTGTGAACTCTGAGACACCTGATGTGGTTGCTGGTTTTGATTCAGTGACTGAAGCTATATAAATAGAAGACTCTTTCCAAAATTACAGTTTGATCCCTTCTCTGAAGTCACATTAGGATATGTGTTGTTAAGCATCTCATTCTTGGGCACTGTCTTCTACAATTGATGCTAGTGGTCCCTTCCAACTCAGGACATTCTATGATTCTATGAATTCATTCACTTAAAACAGTGAAAAGCGAAAAGGAATTTAATTCCTGGCTAATCAGGTTAAAAACTTTTGTTTGAACATAAGCCTTCTGTCCTGAGGAACCATATTTAAAATTAAATTTTAAAAGAATCTGCATTTAGGCCTCAGAATCAAGCACTGCTAATTAAGGAAAACAGGTACCTCACAACAGCTCTCCTGTGCTTCTGTTTCATGATGGAGTCTTCAATTACAGCATCATTTCAGACCATTTTTACATAACTTAATTCATGGAGTGAACAGTCCTGAATCAATGAGCAGCAACTCAGTATTTTGATCCACCCTCATTACATACTATGTCTCTACAACTTTTTTTGCAACCCCAACCCTGATCTGAAGGCAGGATTCATAATTTCTCCATGGGTTTTCCTAAAGATCATTTCAATGGAATACATGAGAGCTTGCCCAAGAGTAACCAATTCCCATTCACCCTGCAAAATGGGGAAGTGGTACATTTCCCATTTTATAGGTAAGGAGCTGAGGCACAGAAAGGAGGTCAAAAGTACTCATTAATTTCCAGAGTCCAATTTGCTATGCCTTGGACATGATTATTCATGGTACTTAGCATTAAATACTACTTTATGCATCCAACATCCTGCTCTTGTTGAGTAACATGGCTGCTGGTGGTCCCGTGCACTTCTTATCAAATTTGTAGAATTTTAAGTCAGAAGGTGAGCAGTAGAAGGTGAGCAGCAAACAGTGACCCCCAGGAAACATCCAGTTAAGGGATGGATGGCCCCACCTAGGGACACACAAGCCCTATTTTTCCAGGCCAGCATGACAACACCTTGATTTTGGGACTATTCACTTGGTCATTCATCACACAGTTTCCAGTTGCTGCACGAGCAGAGAAAGGAATCTTGCAGACAATAACCACATTAGTAGGAGAATGAAAATTGTTCAACCAGACATTTCTCCCACAAAAAAGACAGTAGTCCCATGCCAAAATAATTTCTGGAGATACAATGAAAGGTCTCCATCCCAGGGGAGATGCATCAAGGGCAGCTTTATGTTGGTATTTCCTTCACAGTCTGGAGAGCTGGTACAGTGAAAGTTTCAGGTTGGCCCTTCAGATTTGCAGTAAAACATGTTCAGTTTTCCAAGGGGATGAACTTGTGTGTAGTTTGAGACTTAAGACAGACACAGTCCTGAGACTGCTGAGCAACTCTGTACCTGGGCTTGTGCCAGTGCCCATTGAGGAAAAGCCATGTGTGAGATGATCTGTTTCTAGCTGAGTCTTAAAAACTTCCAGGGATAAAGACTTCCCTCCTTTCCTCCTCCACTAGCAGCTTGTTTCAGTCTTGCACTTGCCAGGAAAAAAGGTTTCCCTAATGTCCAACATGAAGCTCCCACACTGCAATCCATGGCCTTTGCCCCCTTACAGTGTCACCTGCCACTACCAAGAAGAGTTTGATCCCATCATCTTTGCAGCTGAACTTCAAACAGTTGTATTAAATTTCCTCTTTCCTTGGCCTCAGTCCTGAAAGAAGCCAGGATTTCTGTCCTTTTTCTGGGGCCCAGATACACTCTTGGCCCAGAACAAGGGGCCCTGCTTCTTTCAGGGTTAAGGCCAAGCACCTGTACAACCACCCCAGGGCTCCATCTGAGCCACAGGCTGAAGTTTCCCTTCCATGTAGACAGCTGGGGAAGGTTACTGACCTCTTTGATATGGACTGGGGACACAGCCAGGGTCGGCATGAACAGAGGAAAATTCACATCAGAGGTTTTTAGAAAGCAGAACAGGCAAAAACAGTCTGTGATGTGTAACTTCAGACCTCTAGCACACAGGGAGAGCTATGGGGGCACCCCAAGTGGGTTCCCAAAACCATGGACAGGCAGAGCCACCATCCTCACCAGACTGTTTAACCACTGAGAAACTACAAATGATCAAAAAATCTTCTTTCCCCAGATGCCATTACATTCTGGGAAACCTACCCAGAGGCACGCAGGCAGGGAGGGAGTTTAGACCAGGTCCAAGGAGAGAAAAGGCCGAGCAGGCTGGGGCAGTTAACCTCTGACAGACAGTCTGTAACATACCTGACACAGAAAACAAACCAGGTGGTGCCACTGCTCGGAAAACACAGACACAGCGGGGGCCTGGGCATGGAGGAGGGGGAGAGAGGGAAAACATGAGCAGAGGAAAACCGAGAGGGCAGGAGTTGTTAACCCCTGATAGCAAGTATAAAGTATTTTACTCCCCATCTCATTCATTAGACCGCGGCAGCTCCAGGAGGACCGTGTCCATTCCCGCACATAAATCCAGCAAGTTTCTCTTTTAAAAAAGCCAGACACTGTCTCTGCCGTGGCAATCCAGCTGTCTGGCCAGCTGCCTGCCCTGCATGCAGGATCACAAGAGCTCAGCTTTGGCAGGTGAGGGCAGCCCTCTCCCGGGGGCTCCTGCACCCTCTGCCTGGCACTGCCACTCGTCCTCTGCTTCCCTGCAGCCCAGGGAAGTGGGATGTGCCCCCACTGTGTCCTGTCCCTGTCAATGCCAACCCAGGGGCAGGAGCAGCTCAGCCCACTCAGCAGAGATCTCAGGGAGGCAGAGCTGTTCACCAGCTCCGTAGCAAAAGCTGATGTGGAACAGGCTCCTCAGGGAAGTGGTAGAGTCACAATCCCTGGAAATGTTCAAGAGGTGCGTGGATGTGGCACTTGGGGACACGGGTTAGTGGTGGGCTTGGCAGTGCTGGGTTAGCAGTTGGACTCAATGAGCTTAGAGGGCTTTTCCAACCTCAATGATTCTATGGTTCTATAAACTTTTGGGCAACTGATTTCATTGATGGTCCAGCATAGTCCTCTCAGGCATCTGATCATAGCAGTGGTGATACAAGAATAAAAATGGGACTCAACCTCTCTGCAGAGGCAAATCCTTCACAACCCTAAGGGACAAATCTTTTATAACCCATGCTTAAATAAGGGTACAATGTTGAGAGAAAGGAATTACACAGAATAACTTGCATCTGGTACTGGTTTGGAGCTTATCTCTGCACTTCCAGCTTAAGGGGACACAAGGTACCCCCATCCTGCCCCATTTTTATAAGTTGCTCAAACCAGCAACCACCCCAGAGAAGCTCAGGGAAATGCAGGAACTAGTTCTGTACTTGAAATCTGACCTGAATTTTTACTAAAAAGCTAGCAATTCCAATAAAAGAACAGGGACACAAAATCAAACTATTTTTAACACATCTGTCTACAGTTAAACAACATTGTTTTTCTTTGTGAGAACTTAGTAACATCAGAAAAGTTGGAGAGCCTTCCTGAGGCTGAGGTATTACAGGGCATCTTGTATACCTTGGCATTGTGTGGCTTTCCAGGACATCATTTTAACACTTCACAAATCAGGCTTTATGGACATTCTTCTCTCATAAATCCACTGCAAAGCAAACACAGAAATTATATGTTACACATAGCCAGGTAAACTGCACAGAAGATCACCAGCGAGCAGAGCATTTTTAAAATGTATAAAAACCATAAAGCATTTTTGGTGTTTTATGATGGCAACATTTCTTTTAGGGCCTGATCCAGCCTTCTTTGAAGTCAAATGGAGTCTTTCCATTGACATCAGAGGGTGTGGGATTTGTCTCACAGCAACTTATACCAATGAGAACAATATTTTGCTCTGAAGTCATTACTTTCTGCCGTGGATGTTTGGAAAACAGCTCGTCACCTGACAATATACCCTGAAGGTACTGACAGTCCATGTGTTTTCATTATTTAAAAACGAGACTTGGTAACGGGCTCAGCTGTTTAGGGAAGGTAATATTTTTCTTAAGTACGCCTACCATAAAGTAAATTAGCAAAATCTTCTTTGAGCTGTAACTAAAACATAAGGGCACAGCTGCCCTGGAGGAGTAAAAGGGCTCTCAATGTAAACTCCACTGATATCATCACCATCAGAAGGTCATAAAATTGATTGATTATAAATACAGTCCTCATTTGTTTACAGCTTGCATTTTTGGGTCCTGGGTAATTAGCACATTAACCATCCCTCAAAGTGAGCACACACAGGTGCCGCTCCCAGATAGCCAAAGTGGAAAACTGCACAAGAGCAGCCTAATTTTCCTTCCACAATTCCAGGATGGATGCATTAGGACGTAGGGGAGAAATGTTAGTTATGTGTTTAGCTACTTGATCACACCTACCCAGGAGTCAAGGGCATAAGGGGACATGAAAATGACCTCTTAATTTCCTTCAGCGCTAAGGTAGCACCCAAAAAATGAGAGACATGTCAGCAATGTGAGGGAGATCCCCTCTTTGGGAAGCCTGCGGCTGCCAGAAGTCTTTTAAGATTCCTTTTCCCTCTGCACAAGCCAACAAAGGAAGATAAAGATCACCCTATTTGTGGTAACTGGTACTTAGTTCCTTTTAGTTACACTTAAAATAAACTCTCTTTGAGTTCTCCAAAGGTTTCAGCCTTCAGACACACCACTACCGAGCTGTAAGCCAGCCACCTTCCTCTCAGCCCCTCTTGGCTCCAAGTTCACGACTACTCTGTGCTCAGGACATTAAACTTTAAAGTCACGTTTTATTTGTACAGCTGGATGCATCAGGTTTATGCTTATTGTCTAATTAGCCAACTAAACCACTTCTGAAAGGGTTTTAATGCTTTACCCCCAGTGAGATCTCTGTAGTGAGTGTGTGTTGAAATGCTAATGGAGACAAAGAATTCCTTTTTGTAGGAATTTGCAGTATTTTGGATACCCCTCCTGGGCCAAATCTTCAACTGCTGTGGCTTGGTTGGAGTGAGACAGGTTATTCCCAATTACAGAAGTTGAAGGACTCCTGAAATTCAACAGCATGCCAGAGAAGCTATTCACTAATATTCTGGTTTTCAGATGGCTTAAAACTACAGCCAGTTGCCAGGTTTTTCCTGTTTTCCACAGAAGTTTATTAGAAATGCCTCCTGCATGTGGGACCAGATAACAGCTACAGGATTCACCACGGCACTAAAGATTAAAGTAGGCATTATCTGCCCTTGCATTTACACGATTTTACAGATTAATTCTTTCAAAACCTTTCCACTGGCATCACCTGCTGCACAAGTAATTTAATAATCTCATACTTAGATTTTTTCATCTGTGAAACGAGAGTAGTAAGTGAGAGCAAAAAGTGAAGTCACTGGCATAGATGGTATCATCTGTGCACCGAAAAGGAGATCTTGCTTTACTTTTGAGGGTATTTCTGTTAATGCTACCGGTTCCTAAGTGGAAATATTTTGGAAAACTGCCTCTTCTGATGTATTTGTACAAGCTAGAGCAAAAAGCAGCCTGAGAAGAGCCTCTAAACACTGCAACACCAGCAGTAAATAATGCTAATAACCCTTAATTATGGGCCTTATTTAATTCCTGTTTCCAAGTGCCATGAATGCAGCTAAATGAATGTGCTAAATGATAGCAAATTAGCTTTAAAAATGTTAATGGAAAGTTGCTTAGTGCTGAAGGCTGTTTTTTGCCCTTCTGGCAGGAGGGGAACTCCTCCATTAAGATTTCTCTCCAGCCCAATTGAATCCACAGATCACCCATTCAGTTTTTAGACTCTCACACTTCTACACACCCAGAGGCTCATTTTCACTTTAAATTCAGAACATTTTAATTGTTTTACTCCTAAGATTGTTTCATTAATGGTTGGACTCGATGATCTTAAAGGTCTTTTCCTGTCTAAATTATTCTATGATTCTATGTTTTGGACGGCTGAATCCTCCTTATACAGTTGTTTGATTTTGCACCAACTCAACACCCATCAGTACACGCAGCAGCCAACCCCAGCTTGGCTCATTTCAGATCTGTTTTGAGTTCAAGGTGGCAAAACTTCCCCATAAAGTTTATCCGAAGAGAAACACGACAAATATTACAGGTGCAGAATACTACACAGTGCTCCCCTGGTGTGATGAAATTTCACATTTCGGTGTTCCTGCATCCTGGGCATGATGCCTCCTTGTAAAACTGTCTCACGACCAAACCACAAATGAGAAGATCAAGCAAATGATTCAATTTCTAACGTTTGAAATCTCTGGGTTTTTTTTACTCGAGCCAGTTGCCCAGCTGAGCCCATAAACACAACTGCAGTGGAAAATATGATGTGCTTGGTCAGACGGTGTTGCTGTAACACTGATGAGCCAGCAACATCAGCACAGCGATTTTTCTAGCTGCAAGTGCTCATCTTTATTGAACCAATTGGTACAAAGGAGCAAAAATTCGTCGCAGAATATCCTGAGCAGGAAGGGACACACAAGGATCGTCCAGCCCAACCCCTGGCCCTGCACAGGACCATCCCCAAGAATCCCACCTGTGTCTGAGGCATTATCCAAATGCTGCTTGAGCTCTGGCAGGTTCGGTGCTGTGACCATTTCCTTGTGAGCCTGTTCAGTGCCCCGCCACCCTCTGGGAGAAGGACCTCGTCCTCTTCTCTTCAAGAGAAGAACTTCTGTTCCTAAGGTTGTCCATCCCCCCCACCTGCACACCTGCATCACTTGTGCTAATATTATTCCTCACAAATTTGGCTTCAAATTTGATCTTCGCGAGCACGAAGTGAAACAGGTGATAAGAGACAACAACACCCTATGCACACCACATACACCACCACCCGCCCACCCTAACCCTTATCTTTGTGAAAAAAACCCAGACCAAACTTGCAATTTATCCCAGAAATGTCTCTGGCTATTCTGAAATGTTCTGCTGCCATGCCCCATCATTTGTTTTTTTCACACTGCTGTCCCGCTGCACTTTGAGGCCGGATGATCACTTAATGTAAATTGTCACCGGCACCCAAGTCATTGACTTGAGCTGGTTTATAGCAGTTAAGGATCTAGTTCCTGACAGCTCAGCTTTGGCAAAGAAAGGGCTGAACTGTGTTTTGCAAACAAGCAATGCAATGAACTTCATTCCGTTTCTCTGTTCATGAACCAACATTGGTTTGGTAAGAGATATTTGTTATTCAAGTACTTGTTGGACGGCTTGGATCAACAATGGCTCATTCCAGGAACAGTTCATTTCAATTTCTTGCTGCTCATGGGGTGAGAACTGTCACCTATATCAGATGGTACTGATGCTAATCTTTGAGGGGATGAGTAAGCCTTTCAAAAATAGGAGAACAAAGGCTGATGAAGAACAAATATACTTGTTCACATGTAAATGCAAGTACAGATACAAAGAACAACCAATTCCCAAACTAGCATGCAAATAAAAATTTGTCCAGGCATAAAGAGAGAGTTATCAAGGACGCTGACAGCCTCAGTCTGGCAAGCCCTGGTGCAGTAGAGAGTATCAGCGTGGAAGGGATGGTTATAGCCTCTCTGATTAAACTTCTGTCCCAATGGCAACAGGATTTCAACCTCTAATTCCTGCACTGACACCGCTGAACTGTGGCTGAATTACAGTATCCTCCCTGCACAGCTATTTAGGCTTTCAGTGATGAAGCATTCAAGGCATCCCTTAGTAAAATGCAGCAAGGCTTAATTACTCAGTGTTGCTATTTGCTTACATTTTCCTGTTCAGAAACGACTCTAGTCATGTTCCCACTTATCAGTTCATGTTATTTCTTTCACAGCTAGATTACAAATCACCACTGGTACCTTTTTGTGATGCACACTTTGCAGTCAAGTACACTCTTCACCTCCTCTTTCAACACTCACAGTGACTGTCTCGAAGTACTCAACCAGCACCTTTCTCTAAACATTGGAGAGTTGAGGTGAACTTCAGGAAAAATATCAAAAAAGCTTGAACTTTGTATGAATTTCTATTGGGCATCAGGACAAAGACATCAGAATGTCCCTGCACTGTATGCACGGTTTTCTCACACCTTTTTCATGTAGGCACAGGCAGAAAACCAAGGGATTTTTCAAAGCTCTGTCACTTTAACTGCCTTATTAAAATGTGTCTCAAGATCCTGCATCTTCACTTACTACTCTGCATTGCTTCTCTGCTGACACCAGGCTCAGGACAGTCTCCTTGGCTTGCGTATCTGCACGGCCAGCCAAGCCAAACTGACTTCAGAACATTTTATGAAAATGTTAATATTGCTTTGTTACCTTACCAGGCAGATGTGAAGCTGTTCCCAGTTGGATTTTGACATCCCAGTGCTGGTGGGTCAGTGCCTATGGCTGCACAGAGCCTCATGGAGCTCCTCATTACAGCACTGTTGGAGTGATGTTATTGCAAAAAGGAGTTTCTACATGCCACCACTGCAGCTCTCACCTCATCACCAGCCAAATGAAGGAATGAGGAAAAATACTAAAAGAAGGAAGTAAAAGTGAGCTGGAATTAATTTCACTGAAATAAATATTTTTGTAGAATCGGCTGTACAAGCTAAGCTGTTACTGCATCACCCAGGAATGAAGGTTCACTTCTCCAAGATGAAGGTCTTTTCTTTGGATTGTTCTGAACCCATCATGATCCCTCATCCCCACCATACTTTTTCTTTGGAAGTAGCATAAGAACTTATTCCACAGCTTGGGCCATATATAAAAGCTCCTGAGCACTAGGTTAGCTCAAAAGTAGAAATCAATGGCTTATCAGATAGAAAGATTAAATTTTATCTCCAGATAACCACAGGAGAGTGGTTATCTGGAGATAAACACAGTCCCCTTTGAATTCCATGGCAGATACCTCACTTAAACTACTAGAATTATTAGAAATTACTAAATCATAGAATCACTGTAGACTGGTTTGGGTTGGAAGGAACATTAAAGATCATCTAGTTCCAAACCCCTGCCATGGGCAGGGATGCCACTCACTAGATCAGGTTGCTCAGGATCTATCCAAATCACCTTTTCATTAACATTTGAAACCAGGGCCTACTTCTACAGAGGAGCTTTCAGCTGGCATAAATCAGATTATCTGTACAGATACCAAAGAGCCACAGAAACTTGTAGCACTGGAGAATCTGTCCTGCCCAGATTCAGGGAGCTCCTGCACAGCTCTCACACAGACCAGCAGCGGTGTATAACATCCAGATTTCAGGAAACCATCTGGGAATTCTCCATTGTGCCCCTCAACCACAAAGGTTACCCTGCCTTGGTTTTATTTAGCTGGTTGTGGTCTGCCCCGTGCAGGGAGAGCACATCCTTCTAAAGACATTAGTGACTCACAGCCGGAACCAACCATTGTTGAGAGAATTTGTTGTTTGTCAGGGGAAGCTGAAAAAAAAGTTTGCCAAGTACTTCCTTTGGTAACACCTTATACATTTTAATGTCACAGCTGCTGCCAAGGCAAGGGAGGTAATGTCTCCGTAATGAGCCACAGCTAAATAAATGCATCCAAATCACAAGAGTGCCCTTGAGCTGTCCCAAGGAGCTGCTGCCTCAGGCATCCCAGTCCTCTTCAACTGATCCATATGAATCCAGCGTTTGATAAACACATTCCAGCAAGTGGCAGGACCAGGCTCTTCTCCGGGAAAAAGGAAAAAACGGAGAGGCTCTGGCAGTAGTAATTCTCAGGAATGTGCTTCTTACATTTGATTACAACTGAAACAATTAATGGCTTCAAGACTAAAAGGAAAGAAATTAGATTTTTTTGGACATATAGAATCACAGCCTTGTGGGATAATTAAATGAACAAAATCTCCTGTAGAAGGGAGGGCACTCAGTCCTGCTTATGAGAGAGGAAAAAGTCACCAAGTCAAAAAGTCAGAAAGGAAAAAGTCACCAAGTCAAAAAGTCACCTCCCTCTGCTCCCAGTGCTGGTTTGCACTTCAGTATCAGAACCATCTCAAAGTGTGTAAGGTCCACAACATCACTTTGATCCCAAATGGCTCCCTAGATCTGCATCAGCATGGTGACTCTGTGTCAGGGCCCTGAGGGCAGTCATGGCCCCCACTGTTTCCTTCCACAGCCCTGCCCAGGAGCTCAGCCCAAGGCCATGGGTCCCAGCCTGAGCTAAGCCTGCAGGTTCAAGCCATCCTGACCAGCAAACAGCCTGCCTTGTTCCTCATGCCACCAGCCTGAGCATCAGAGCAAGTGTGACCCTTGGACCAGGCAGCTGGAGGAAGGTGATGAGAAGATGATGCTCAGGTGGCAACCCAGCTCACCTCCCCTCCATGGAGCACCAGAGCTCAGGGAGGAGAAAATCACATATGGGGCTTTTAGACTGTGGCATTTTCTGCACAGGCAGAAAAACCGATCTAGAAAACATTCTGGGTTAAAACACCTGACTTGAAACACAGATTAAATTTGGGGGATATATATCCCAGGAATTAATTCTATCACTACTCCAGCTTTTCCCCAAAAAATTCATAGAAAATAATCCATGAGAAACAGCTTCTTGTACCAGTCTCACTTCAGTAACTTCACAAAAGCAATAAGAATTATAGAACAAACCAGCACAGACAGCATTCCCCAGACTTGCATATGCACATTCACAGTTTGCTTTGACATCAGACTCGAGTTCCCCTGAAGTAATCATCGATGTTTCAGGTTTCAATTTTTCATTGCCCACTTTGGGGCCTGGCTTTCAAAGAACAAAGAACTTCCTGAAAATCAGTTCCTGACATTATGGGCCAGTTGTTAATTACAGATGCAGGTGCCTACATGAGGCATTTAATTTGAACATTTTTGCTTACACACTCTGAGCTGTGACTTCCTCCTCACCCATCAGCTGTGCAAAGCACAGAGCTGACTTGCACATCACCCGGGAGCTGAAAGGAGCTTCCAAAATTAAAATAAAACTTGGGAAATTATTTACTGGCAAGTGCATTGAAGGCCTGCCTGCTACTGATGTGGACAAGATTTGTTTTATTTTTTTGGTGGGCAAGATGAGTTCTGAAAGAGCAACTCTGATGAAAATTGTCCTGGCATTTAAGTGACATTTTGGCAAAACACCATGGAAACATTTGGTCACATCCTCGCAATGCTTAATTTCTTCCTTAAATGTGCTTTTTAATGTGTCACAGTTGTTAAATTCGTAACAAAAATTCCCTTGAGACTAAACAACAGTGGTTGGTATGTGAAAAATGAACAATACATTTACATCAGTAAACCCAGAGGAAATCTTAAATAAATGTATCATTGAGTATCAATAGATGTTACCTTTATGAAATTTGACGATTTTGTGGACTGATTTTAGCAGCAGGATGTCCTAAATAAACTCAGCTCTATACATATATTGTCATATTCATTCAGTTGTGACATAACTACCCAGATTTGCTTCCTCTGATGGGTTTATTGCTGTCAGTCACACATCACTGCCTGGGAAGGCAGCTAAGCACTTAAATTCATCTTTAAACTTCCATTATTTTTAAATGACCAGCATAATCCTAGAATCAAATCTTGAAATGTATGGTCACTTCCAGCTATTTTTGATGGGAGGGAAGACGAGTTGAGATTTCTATCCAAAAAGACTCTGATAAATTCCTGCTAAACCTGGTGTGAAATTTGCTGGTGTGTTCCGTGGTGTTGCTGCCTTCATGGGCTCTGCAATAAAAGCTTCTGCCTGGTCTAGTGGAAGGTGTCCCTGCCCATGGCAGGGGGTTGGAAAGAGACAGACTTTAAGGTCCCTTCTAATCCAAAGCACCCTGTGATTCCATGGTTCTGTTCTTGCTGTCCTAACTTTCTTTGTGTAGGTCTAACACTTCACTACATAAATCCTCAGAACAAGTAAGAACAACTTAGTTTATTTGTGGTGCAAAATGTTGAGGATGTTTCTGGGTGCTGTGGACATACATGCTGAAACTTGTGTATTTCCCAGCCAATATAAACAGTTTTCAGTGCATTTGCATCTCCCACCAGGACTGAGGGCTGTAGTCCCATTTTATTGGGATTTCTCTTCTCGTTCAGAGCCCTCACTGTGTGCTGGTGTGGCAGCAGGACCATTCACAATAGGAACTGACCCATTTGCTTTTTCCTTTAAAAAAGTAAAATCAGCCCATTTTGGATTCTGGTTTCTAGGGCAGAAATCCCACAGTGCTTTTAGCCTTGAGCATTTACTCAGACATCCTTTTGGCTTCGGTAAGAACACAAACAGCAGCACAATTTAACAGACACACCAGTGCACTGGGATTCAGCAGTTCAGGAATCAGCTCTGCTGCTAACTGTGGCCACCTGCTTTACCTCTCAGTGCTCCTGCTCCTCTCCCACTCTGTCTGCCTCCTCTATTTGAACTGTAGGCTCCTTAATGCAAATACCATCTTCCTCTAACAGTGTTGAGTGCCCAGCCCTGGAGCATTGACCTCTTTTGGGATTATCAAACATCTGTACTACAGAAAATAAGAGCACAGAGATAGTCCTTGCCTCTTGGCTTTACTAATAGATGTGGGTATTTCAGCCATGGCCTATCAGCCCTGTGCTCTCCAGCTTTGTTATCTCTAATTACTTATCTGCTAAAGTTGTTCCTTTCTGCACAGCAGAACCCTTCCTTTCTCCTTAACCCACTGCTCTGTGCTATTCCCTGGGACTGCATTCAGAGGATGTTAGTACAGTTGTAAATTCAATCATTTCATTCTATCAGAAAATGCACAGGTCAAACTGCCCCTCCCTTGAGCCCCGAGAGCACAGGCCATGATGAACACACCTTCTTTCTATGCTCAGTCCATATTTTCTCTCCACTGACGTTAGGCATGCTCTTTATGGATAACAGAGGTGGAGAGGAACTCAGATATGGGGGGATGGTGTGCCCCTGACTCCAGGTCTCATTCCAGCCTGGGGACAAATGGACATGGATGTGCCCACGGTTGTCCCAAACTCTGACTCCATTCAATCTTGTTTGAGAACCACCCGTAGCTTTCACGCCAATGCTGGTCTCCTCTCAGTGTCAACTCGAGTTCCCATTTTCACACCCACACTTCTCTTGATAACACTCTGTCTCCTTTTGCCTGGCCAGCAAGTCCCCACTCCTTGTGCTATAAATGTCCTTCTCCACACAGTGTTTCACTGTGCCTGCTGCCTCCTCCTCTACCACACAGATGGTTGTTTCTGTCCCATACATTCCTAATTTTATTAACCCCACCCAATTTTCTGTCTCAAGCTCTGCCTGTGCTTTGCCAGACGACAGGCTCTATCCCATTTCTTGTACCCCCTCTCAGTTTCCCTGACTCATTATTCTCAATCCCTCTGTAAGTCCTGTGCAGTTTCCTCATGCTGTTTCTTCAGGCATAACCTTGGAAAACTACTTTCTCCCATCTTCCCTTTCCCCAAACTTAGTGCTAGTCCTGGTCTCCTCTGAATTTAACTCATAGATTCCTCCTCTACATTTTCTGGCATTTGATGACCCAGGAAAGAAGAGCACCAAAGGAACAAATTCTAAAGCCATCCTACATCTGAGGGGGGGCCTCATGGTGTGTGCAGCTTCCTCACAAGGGACACTGGAGGGGGAGCTCCAATCTCTGCTCTCTGTGACAGTGACAGGACCTGAGGGAACGGCCAGAGCTGCATCAGGGCAGGTTTAGGGTGGATATTAGGGAAAGGTTCTTCCCCCAGAGGGTGCTGGGCACTGCCCAGGCTCCCCAGGGAATGGGCACGGCCCCGAGGCTGCCAGAGCTCCAGGAGCCTTTGGACAATGCTCCCAGGCATGGGGTGGGATTTTTGGGGTGTCTGTTCAGGGCCAGGAGTTGGACTGGATGATCCTTGTGGGTCCCCTTCCAGCTCAGGCTATTCCACGGTTCTGTGCATCCCCCTCCTGGCACTCTGGACTGCAGTTATGTTTGGGGTTGGCAAACCCCATCAGGATTTCAGCTGAATCCCCACTGAGCACACACAGACTGATATCTTCCAGTCTTGTGATTTGCCAAGATAAAGCAGATTTATATTGGTATAGCAAAAATATAACATCCCTGGAAGCAGCGGGACAAATACACCGTGAAGAAATCGTGTAAGAAAAGCTTTTTGCTGTTCTTCTGAATGGAATTCCTGTCCTCAGTCACCAAAAGGGTACCTGCTGCTTCTGGGCAGATATTTTAAGCCACTTGATTCATTAATTGCAGTTCACCTGATAAGTTTCTGGGCCAGTACCAAAAATAACTGTATTCTCTGCTCAGACATATTTTGAATGGTGCCATGTGATGATGAGGGGGGAAGGGAGAACATGAAATTCTGTAAACTTCAAAGCTCATAGTTCTTATTAACCAGCACTAAATGTCAGAGCCTTTCCAGCTGAACCTGGCAGTTATCAACAGAGTTTCAAACTGGGATTCCTGCAGGAATAAATCCACTTAATATTTGCCCACATCACCTCTGCTGACCACGGGTATCATGAACGTGCCTTTGATCTATTTCTGTGAATGCGATAAAAAGCAACACGTCCCCAACCAAAACAACACCTTTCTCGACTGGATGGACCTCCAGTATTCTAGAAACTACTACAGAAAATATTTACAAGAGCATGGAGTGACAGGACAAGGGGAAATGGTTTCAAACTGTCAAACAGTAGGTTTTGATTAGATGTCTGTAAGAAATTCCTGGCTGTGAGGGTGGGGAGGCCCTGGCACAGGGTGCCCAGAGCAGCTGTGGCTGCCCCTGGATCCCTGGGAGTGTCCAAGGCCAGGTTGGACAGGGCTTGGAGCAACCTGGGATGATGGAAGGTGTCCCTGCCATGGCAGGGGTGGCACTGGATGGTCTTTAAGGTTCCTTCCAACCCAAACCAGTCTGGGATTCTATATTTCTATGAAACATGTGGCACCCAGTGGCCTAATCATGCTGCACTGATCTTCCCAGAACAGAGAGACACCAGCACCTTTGCTACCTACCTGTTCTCAAGACACTAGATCACATCTCTAGAAAACAAAGATCAGAAGAAATCCAGCTGCAACAGCCCAGCCACTGTGCAGGTGACAAATTCCCCCAGGAGTCAGTCAGACAATGCTACTGCTCATTAGGGGTGGGTGGGACAGCAGAAATAGGAATAGACATTTCCCTTCATTCATCAAACTGGAACAAGACTGAGAGTTCTGAGAAAAAACAAGCACTTGGCAGAGTCAATGACTGGGGACAAATCAGGAGAGGCTTTGATCATTAAAAGTGAAAGAATGAAGGTTAAAAAGCAGTTGTTACATAAAGGGGATTCTTTAGTTACAGGAATGTTTGATCCGATTCACAGCTAAGGATGTGTACCCATTTTAAACGGAAAATCCTTTAGCTTTGGAATGAATTTATCTATCCTGCCAGACAAATTGCTCATATCAAACTGTCATTTGGATGTTCAGCCATTGAAAACACAGTTAAAGCATGTCCCTTAATTAGAAATCCCGTGGAAATGAAAACAATCCTCTCTGGCATCTACTTACCCTGGATGGCGAGTTGGACTTATCATCTGGCACGGCCTCCTTCCTGTTTGCGTGGGTGGATGGAGGCAGACAAGGAATCCTGCTCCCCTTCCAAGAGCCCTCGGAGACAAGCAACCTCCCATGCCAAGGTTTCATCTCCCACAAGTGTCTCGCTGCAAATAGGTCTGGGAGACACGATGAGCTGCTCAGATTAGAGGTGGATGGGACAGGCGTCTTCTGCTCAGTAGGGACCAAGGGAAGCTTAGCTCAATGTTTTAATGGATAAATCTTTTTTAAATCTGTCTCATTTCATTAGGTAGGAGTCTCTTTGATGGGGCTGAATTTATTTTCCAGAAAAATATCTTCAGTCATTTGCTAGTAAAAACAATATAACTCACTTATTACCTTCTGCTACTGGAAAGATGAGGTAACCCAGTTGTACCCATCCTTCCAATCATTTTGCTGCTGTCTTTTTTTAAAATTAAATATGCTGTTCAAAGTCCCATATCCCAACAACCTGTTATCCTATAAAAATTTCAAGCTCATTAAAAATTAAGAGTTCTCTAATCCTTACACTTGTGAAGAAAGCCTTAAAAGATGAATCCCAAAGTTTAAAAAGCAAAAGGTAGATTTTACCTTTCAGTACCTGCCTATTTGGGATATGTTAAGATCTTTCTAATTTGAAGTCTTTAATTCAAGATGGAATAACATCTTGAATGAAATTGTCCACTTGTAGGCAGTAAGTGATCTGGTGCATGGGCTTTTGAGCTCGACTCAGGAATCACACAGTGAAATTCTCATATTTCTCAGATCACAATTGAGAACCACTCCTGGGGACCTCAGACTATTCAATGATGGGAAAAGAACCCAGAATGCTTTGGTTTTGTGCTCGTGGTGACAAATTCATGAGCTTTCCATGTTATGCACTGGCAATGTTGAGGCACTGAATCCAATTTCTTTAAAAACTTGCTTTGTTTATGGCCCCCTTTTACAGGACTTTTCTCACTCTATAGGAAACAGATCCTGAGCTCTCAGCCAGCATGGTCAGTTCACTTGAGATGAACTACATCAGGATTTTACCTAAAGCAGATCTAACAATTTCTCCTCTCCTTCAGGAAGAGCTCCTGAAGGGGTTACCAGATCAAAGGGCATATGTAAGAAAACCTCATCTCTCAGATTTCCCAGATTTTACAAAAGTTATAGACCAGCATCACAAAACCTTGGTAGGAATTTCCTCTTATCCCACCAAAGGAGCTGAGGAGACTGAAGAAGTGACATAATCCTGTTCCACAAGGACTCCATGTAAGCAGGTTCAGGGGTGCAAAGAAAAATCAGAAGGGAACCTGCCTATGCCAATCTTTCTCTGGAAAAGATACTTCTGCTGTGGGACTAGTTCAACAAGTCTGGAGTGGTTCTGTTCCTTTTCCATCACTTTCCCCATAAAGAAGTTACCCATTTTTTGGCTAAGCTACCCAGGACAGAGGCCGAGGAGAGGAGATTGACTGCTAGAAGCAATAAAAATAAGAGCAGGGTATTAAATAAGGCATTGCTGTAGAGTAATAGGGAGGGTGGAAAGGAATGGGCTCATGCATATTACAATCCTATAAAAGAAAGAATTCTTAAATGAGTATTAAAGAGGGCTGAGTTACAGCATGAGAAAACTAGTTTAATCACCTATTGTGCAGCTGTAGTTAATTTTGTACAGATTTTACAGACATCCCAGCTATCATGCAATGCTCCATGCAATCACTGTGGGTGACACTCCACTTTTATCACAAGTCCTGTTAATGATGTCATTACTTGGGCAAGTCTTCCATCAACCTCAGTTAGATGTTTCCTTAAGCAGGACCCGAGGTCAGATAACACCTGATGAATATACATGGCAGGAGGACAAATCTGCTTCCTGACTGCACAGAGGAGAAACACATGGTATGTGGGGATACAGAAATACACACACATGCTTTCCACCCTCCACCTCAGCAGGATTAGCTCCAAGCATCTTGGTAACAAACCTTTAAAGCCCCTCTGGTGAGGGGTGTCTCCATGGGAAAGTCAAGCAATAGTCTAAAATTCATTGGAATTCTAGTCCTTGCTTGGGAATGTAAATGACTTTCTACAGATGGGGTTTGAAAATTCATAAACAGTTGATTGACCTCACTACATCCAAGTCATGACCAAGTGATCAGAAAACTTTTTCTGATGGCCACCTGAAAATCTAACAAACAGGGAGCTTGATGGCTAAACAAGCAATTAGCAGTACCAAACTAGATGATTAGTTATCAATCAGCTCAGCTGCTGATGTTCATCAGACACTTTAAAGAGTAGCAGCAAGCTAACTGGAAAATTATCCTTAATAACTTATCAGTTTCCTAAACGATGGAGAGCCAAATGACCTCAACAAGTTGTTCATTAAATCCTAAGCAAGCCCAATCTCTTTTCACAGTGCTTTTAAATCTCCAGGCATCATGTGAAGTGTGTCTTATCCTGACAAGGACATCCCCCACACATGCAGGAAAGAAAAAGAAAAAGAAGATAAGAGTCATATTTAGTGTAACTCAGTGAAAAGCCAATTTTTCATTTGCCAGACAGCTCATGCCCTTAGAAATAAAACTACAGACAGCCCACATGCCCAGACCACCTGTAGCAGGTTCACCTGCACAGGGAGTTACACAGAGCTTCCAGCATGGCAAACACATGCAGATCTTGGAATAACACGGATTCTTTCCATCTCCTGCCTCAAGGGAGAGAGGGAACAGGATTAGACCTCCTGGGGCTGCAGAGCCCAAAGTCTGGGAAAGGGTTAATCTGGGAGCCCCAGAACCTGAAAAGAAAGAAGTAGCAGTAAGGAGTGGGAGATGAGATCATTTGCACCCAACCAGTGAATCCACACATCTTCTCTTTATAATCACAGGAATGATTTGCAGGCTGCACACTTTGAAATACCTCAGTTCCTGCTTAGTTTGGGATTGAACATGAAGGTCCCTTCCATTACAATGGCTATTGCAACAGAGCCACTGCTTTCTGTCACTGCTGGACTACAACATTGTCACTGAGCTTCAGGAAATCAAGGGTAAGCAGACCCTGGAACAGGCTGTGCATTGAGGTAACTCCTGTACTGTCCCTGGCTTTAAAGCCTGGTGAAAGCACTTGCACTTGGTGTGTTACTGCACCTGCTGTCCCCAGATTTCGGCACACACTGACAAAGGAAGGCCAGCCCTGTCCCCAGGGTACTGATGGGAAATTGCAAAAGGAATCACTGATGTCACCATTCCTGATGTGGGAATCTGTCGTAAACACACTCCCTCACAAAATGAAAACTTCTCCAGAAGAAGAAAGGAAATTCTGTTCCTTGGAAAAAAACATCAGATGACTTGGGTTACAATAGTTAATTTTCCTCATGGCCATAGAAAAAAAACCAAAAAACAATTGCTGGCTTGATTGGAATTGTCCATATGTGCTGATACATGTTAATGTTAAATCACTGCTTGGTTGAGCCTCTCCTGGTGACCTGGAGTAACAGTGGAAGCCATTTCACCTCTTCCTTTGATTTTCATTGCTGTTCTTGTATGAATTGCTTCAAACATAGAGCCAGGCTTTTCCTGACCTTTGGACACGTAGCTACCTCTTTCCACTGGTCTCTGAAGTATTAGGGAGAAACCAGCTAAGATTTAGAAGCAGTTGTAATTGCAATACTTTTGTGTCCTCCTGGTCCCTGATGCCTTTTGGTTTTGTGACTTTTGATCTGCTGAGTAAGTACTTGTCAAAGGAAGGGTATTTCTGCCCCTGTGTGTTTGAAGTGTCACAATCCTGACAGTTGTGCAGCAGATGGGTTCAGTGACACAGCAAATGCTGCAACCACTGAGGGAAGTCTGTGTTCCTGGGTGGAAAGCTCTCCTTACCAGGAAGTGAATGTCAGGTTTTACGTTCTTCTTCCACCTATCCAAGCTGATCCCCTTCATCCCTTGTGCTGAGGTTCCCAAATAGGTATGAATGATGAACAATCTCCAGTCTGAAACACATATTTTGAATCTGACAAGAATTTTTGAAAATGCCAATCTGTGTAGCTAATTTTTATTTACCTTTCCAGTTGCTGCTTCCTCCCCTGTTCTCTTCCCATGAATATTCAGGATATTCCTTATTTAAGGATTGCAGTGATTACAGCCTCTGGGGCTAGTACCTACAGACTCCATTCCTGTTCTTTCAGTCATCAGCTTGCCCAGAGACAGAGTAGAAAAGCAGTAAGATAAGGTTTGCTTGGCTTTAGCAATCTTCTAGTCTTTGGGAGTTATCTGGATGTTCCCAGTACAGCCTATCACAGAGCTGCAAACACAGAAAGGAAGCAGTTGTACAATTTTTAAAGTACAGTTTGGACAATGAAGAAAAAATACCTGGAGACAGCAGTAAAAGCAAGAGCCACAAGATCAGCTTATTCCCCTGGGTCTTTGGGAACAGGGAGGCATAAACCTCCTAAATTTTATCCTTGCCATTGTACTGAGGCATTCACATAAACTCATATAAGAAGATTAAAGTAAATCATAACAATTGTGGGTTATCTCCTTAATAGTTAGGCAATTTCCTTAAAAGGAAATGCATCTTATTATCTTAAGAAGAGTTGGAAATTTTTAAAGAAAGTTACCTTTCATTCATCTCAATGACAACCTAACAGCAGGGGATGGCAGAAGCCTCAAGTTTGGTTAATAAAAGGTTGCAATCACAACTGGCCATTTTGAGGCCAGAACCCAAAAACAAGGAAAGGCAGGGAGAAGCAAAACCCCTGGCCAGAAGGACCCTGCATCACCTGCAGGAGCAGGCTCTAGGTAGCTGGGAAGCCCATCACATGTGTGCAGTCAGGCTTGGGAATATAACTTTGCACTAGGACTATAAAAGACCTATTGAACAGAACTTTTCCAAGCATGATGTCAGTGGGTGGGGGGACTACCAGGCTCACAATAAGCCAAGTATAACCATAGCTGAAATAAAACATTTGCATATAAATTTTCCCTCCTAAAATTTATTAGCAGCAGAGAGATAATGGTGTAACAAGTTGATGAAGGGTCTCCATGAGATCATATTTGACTTAATGTGGGGCTTGTAGGCATTGTTGCACAGAGGAAAGGCTCATTGTGTGTAGTACAGTAAAAACTGCGGTTTAAAACAAAGGGATAAAATAGTTGCCTTAACACAGCAGCAGCACTGTCATTGTAAATCTGCCATGCCACATATTTTATTACATTTTCATAGCAGAAGAGGGAATTTACGATGTGATACTACAAGCTCCGCCAGCCTTCTTCTGTCAGTGGGGTACCTCTCTTAACTCATATCTAAAATATTTGCTGATACTGAAACGTGACTGTGAGATACAAAAACAGTCTTTTACAACTCCAGAGAACATTATATTCATCTAGCTTAGAGAAAAAAGAAGAAAAACAAATCACTTGAGCATCAGTTTCTGCAGAGAGTGGGCACTTTCTGTGGGAACAAAGAGAGGGAACCACTGCTGAGCTGAGGCTGCTTTTGTGGGTGAAGCAGTAACACCAAGATGATGTTATTATTATTGTTGTTGTTGTTGTTATTGTTATTATTGTTATTATTATTACTACCATGGACAAAATTCATGCCAAAGGTGTATGCGAGAGCTGCACCTTCATCATTACATTTTGGGGTAATATTCACCCAGTGTGGACATTTTGGGCTTGAATCTCCTGTAGCCAAATATCAACAGCAATGGGTCAGGGCATTGCTTTCATTCCTCCTGGCTTAAACTAAGTCACAACATGCTCCCCACAATCAAAGATGATCATTTACTTTCTTTCTGTGGGCCAGTTACACGGTATTCTGAATATGCTGGCCTAAATACAATTGTTATTTAACCATGACAGCACCATGTCCATTCCAAACACAAGCCAAGACTTTTGATACTAAAGGTCCAGTAATTAGAAAAGGTTCAGGTGACACTTCAGATTTAGTTTGATCAAGTATTAGGCAGGTTTCTGTTCACCATAGCACATAAAATCTTGGTGTCAAGTCAATCCTTAGGCAACAAGAACTAGGAAAAAGAGCCAAAGCTTAAGAGTAAGACAACAGTAACAAAAATCTAGTAGGTTGGTTTTAAATGAAGAGGGAAATAATAAGAAAAAGAACTTCAAAAGCATTTGCAGGGAGGAACATTCCATCAAGACAAAGTCATCTGTCCTTGCTTTCCCAAAAGCAGCATGATCAAAGCTGATTATGGGATTTCAACTCCTGAATGTTTCTTTGTATTGCCCAAGCAGAGAGGGAAAATGCTTGATGATACCAAAAGGACAAAACGAAGATCCTGAGATATTACAAAGCAGGGAGCAGGATTTAATGTCTTTAGAGATCATCTGTGGCTCCATCCCACCCATGTGATGACGTGAGGCACAGTCCACCAGGGTTATGATTGGCTGTGCAGTCTGAGGTAATGCACTGATATAACACTAAACAACAACATATGCACAGCATTTGTAATGAGATTGGACTTTTAACCTTCTGAAACAGTGGGAAATAACGGGGCTTTTAAAAATACCAGCTCTGAGGTAAGGAGAGGGTCAGCCCAATACAATTTATAAATATAAAACCAGTTGCATAGCTGAGTTTCACTTTAAAACGTAAATTATTTGAAAGACTAAGGGGAAGCCAGAGGAGAAGTGAGAAAAAGAAAGCTGGCAAAGAGGAAAGAATCAGAGACAACAGAAGAGATGGGAGAGGAGGAGAGTAAAGCCTCTCACAAACTACTCCAGTACCACCTCTGGGGCTCCATCTCACACATCAGTTACTGGCTGTCCACCGGCCTGAGCAGCAAAGCCTGAACATCAAAGTCTGAGGAGTGACTTGTCCTCACTGACTGAAATGAAACCAAATGTTTGCTCCTCTATAAGGCCCTAGCTGAAAACACCACATGCTGACAGCTCCATCTGGATTGATGGACCAGATGAGGCTGGTGCCAGACACTCTGAAGCTCTAACTGCAGCTAGAGTGGATCCAACAGATTGACATGAACTTAAGGAGTTTGGTGAATTTGAAGGCTATCATAGAATCACAGAACATGCTGAGCTAGAAGGGACCCACAAGGATCATGGAGCCCAACTCCTGGGCCTGCACAGGACAGCCAGAGATCCCCACCATGTGCCTGAGAGCATGAGAGGTTCAAACAATGCCAAAGCCAAGAAGGCCTAAAGAAAGGGACTAGTGCTGGGCACAAATATTCAAGGTTGTCAAATTCTGGCAGCATTTTTGGTGGAAATATTGGACCAGACAGAACCACTGAACTGAACTCACATCTCTGCAATCTCAGCCAATGACACAGCATCTCCTATTCCAGGACAACATTTCCTTCACACATTATCCAACATTACAGGCCACTCAGTATCATTACTCAGTTCCCTACTGAATGAACTTCACTGTAGCTACAACTTTGACCTGCCTCAAGAAGAGCAGAAGAGATCACCGACCCACCAAAGCAGTCATGGGAATTTGATACATCAAGGAACCTAAGAAATTGATAATCTGCCTTGAAACAAGAAACCCCAAGGCTCTTCTCTTGGAAATGGAAGAGAACTTAGGGGAAGGCCGGTTTCCACACTCCTGTGGTAACAACCTAGAACCCACCACATATCCTAGATGTCAGTCTTGCCACATCAAACATATTTTCATCTTGGTGCTATCTCGGGTGCTGGTGGTTTTACCCAGGAAAACTCCAGTTCTCCAACACCTATGCACTTATTTTAGGATATGTATCCCAAAACCTCTTCCACTAGGATCCGTTCAGGAGTCTACTCCATTCAGACCCTTCACTTCTCTTTCTTGGGCCTGATTTTTAAGGGCACCTTTTTCCTTTCAAATCACAGCAGCTGCACCAGCCCTGTGAAAGGCCTCCAGCTCTCCACCAAGGAATTACTCACAGCACTGCCACAGCACTCGGGAAGTGGCACCTCCTGTTCACCAGGCTGCTCACAGCACTGGAATCAGCCTAGGACTGTAGTCCCTCATCAAGCAGAATGACTCAAGGAGGATTTGGCAGAAGAAAGAACAGCAAAGTCAGACCTGAGTCAAATGCAGCTCTCAAGAATTTCCTTTTCACTTGCGAGCAACGCGCAGACTGGAGCTGCCTTCTGTGACTTACCCCCACCCTCCTGCAAGGCAGCATTAGAAAGGAGCCTGTCACCCAGGGATGTTTTTCAACAATACTTCATGTCCTCTTTTACTGTCTTCTTTTTAAGCCACTTCCAAACTCAGTTCCCTTTGCTCCATACTCAGATCAGACTAATAAGAACACCACCTCAGGGAAAAGACTTGTACACAGACAGACTTCCTCTTCAGAGGATCAAACAGACCAGACTGTTCCTTTTCAAGTTTTATTAATCCTGGTTCATAATTTCCACCACATCATTAGTCATTTCCTATTATTGAATAGCTGGTAGCAGCATCATCGCTCAGTAAATAGCAAGATAACCATGCCACCTGCAATTTCTTGGCTGATACCTACCCACAACCACATCTGGGGGAAAGACGGTGAGGTAAAATTAAAAGCCAAACCCTGTAGACTTTTTTTTGATCTGTGCCTCATTTCTTTTATCCACATCATCTGCTCAGCTGGCTACATAAGCTGCTGCAGACCTTGTTTAAAAACAGCTCCAGAAGATTAACACTGAAACCAACAGTTTGGAAATGCAGTGATTTTTCACTGGAATTCCCCATCCTGAGGCACGCAGGGTCTTTGGGGAGCTTGCTGATTATCAGGGTTTATTGTTTGGTTGGTTTCCTAAGCTTTTCTTAGTTTGTCAATATACTTTGGGTGATTTTGACAGCAAAAATGGGCAGAGAATTCAAGTGCCTTGAAGCAATCTGTTTTCTATTCAGGCTTTCTTGCCCCTTCTCTAATAAAGCTTATTTTTCTTAATAATACCCTTCTTGCTGCCATCTGGCTCAATCAACTAATTGGGAGAGAGTAACCTGGGTTTTTCAGTGTAGTAGCTATATACTTAAATTTCTGGAATGTCCTCTTAGACATTCTTCATTTTTCCCACGCCCAAAGGGTGTCCACACACAAGTTATGGGTTGGGGTTTCCATGTGCATCACTTTGCTCTGTATCAGGACTGTGTAGCTGTGATGGCCCAGAGGCAGCTGTTAGATGTTCAGAAAGGGCTGTTCTCCACCCAGGCAGCAGCACTTCTCCCCTCTCCTTCTTCCCATTATCTCAGGATATTTTCCAGCCTGCACTTTCTCCACATGCTCCACAGGACAGCCTCGTGGCGGCTCCAAGCCGAGTTCACAGAAGACAATGAGCTTTTCCACCATCTCCAGGGGCAGGGGATGGAGCTCCCAGTTCCCAGGCCTGTGAAAGGATTTCCTCCCTTTCACTTGTCCCGGTGAATGCGGCGCGGCACGCGGAGCACAGTGACTGCAGTGTGACTCCAGCAGCCAGGAATGACTTGGGGTTTATGGCTGGGGTTTCTGCCACAGCCTTCCTGCATGACCTTAGGCAAGAAGCCACTTGTTCTCAGACCTTCTCAGGGCCTGTTTCAATTCATCCCTGCTGTTCGAGCACAAATATTGGTCATTAGAGGTCAGCTGAGTCCAGGTGAAAAGAGGTAATTAAATACCTAATGACTAATGCATTTAACAGCCCTTTGGGGAGCACACAGCTGCTTTTATCAGGGTGTGACCAGTCAGGACAGCAGTGTCAGGCCTGCAGACTCCTTGTCCCATCATTCTGGGACTTTCAGGTGGAGTTGGATAAACCCAGGAGCAGGATCATGTGATTTGGCTGCACAAGGCTGTGGTAACACTTACACAGGAGACACCCTCACTGAGTGAGCCTCTCTCAGCACTCCTTGGCAGCTTGAAGGTCCCTGACTGTGACCTGCTGTCACTTGGTGCTTCAGTCTTGCCTACATGAGGTAGCAGGACCTAGCAATGCCTGTTTGCACTCAATCTGTCTGCCTGCAGCATGAGAGAACTAAATTTCATAGTCCAAGAGGCCCAGCTCACCAGGCATGCATTACTTTATATGGATATATGTTTTTATCTCTCTTATTTTCAAAAGAAAAAAAAAAGCAACCATTCACTGTTCATATACACACATTTGTACAGAATCTTAGTATGGTTTTGGTTGGAAAGGACCTCAAAAAACATCCAGATCCACCCTCTGCCACGGCTGGGACACTTTCCACTAAATCAGGTTTCTCCAAGCCCTGTCCAACCTGGCCTTGGACACTTCCAGGGACTCAGGGGCAGCCACAGCTTCTCTGGGCACTCTGTGCCAGGGCCTCCCAACCCTCCCAGGAAAGAATTTCTTCCTGATATCTAATCTAAACCCCTGTCTTTCCATTTAAAATAATTGCCTTTTGTCTAGTCACTATTATATATTGGACGTTGCCAGTATAAAAAGTCCCTCTCCCTCATTTTTGTTTTTGTTTTTTTTAATGTAACATACATATTATATAAAACACACTTATATTCTAAAAAAGCCCCTAGAAACTAACTTCCCACAAACATATTTCAAATCCCCTGTCTGTTTGTGTGAACAGTCCCTAACCACCTGCTCTATTTTATAGTTTAATACACAAAGCATGGGAATTGCTTAGGTTGTGTATTTACTTATATGCCCATAATACAATCATCTGTCAAGCTCTCATAATCTCCTTTCTCCCTGACCCATCACCCTAATTCCATATTAATTTTTCATGCCTCTGTCTCCTCTGTGGTATAAGCAGATGGAATTATTCCCCTCTTGAACAGGGAAAAGAGAAGAAGAACATCACTACAGGTCAAAAATATTGCACGTCCAGAGCATGATATTGCAAAGTACTTTGTGTGTTCCATCATTTTTCATGTATACATTTTGAAATATTTAGCTTACCTGCAATCAGATGAAACTCAGTACCCAGAAAAAAAAAACATAAGGACAATAAAAGCATCTCACCTCATCCAAGACCACTGTGGCAGCATGAGCGGCGCAGCTCACTGTCTAAATCCCAGGATCACCTTTTTGTTTTTCCTCTGCTCCTCCAGGTCTCACTCAAACTCCCACACCTTCCATCAGTTTGGATAGTACATTCCTTCCCCCAGGTTACTCCTCCTCTCGTCTCTCTTGGCTCCTCACAGCTCTGGAAGCAGAATTAGGGTGAGGTGGCCTCAGTTCACCTTCACCTCATCTAACTCCTTAGATGTCATCACAGACTCCTCACTGTCACACAGGCAAGAGACTCAACTCCCTACTCCCTTCCCAGTGAACATGAGCTGATCCTCCTTCCTTCCAGGGCTGAAAAGCCCTAATTAGTGTTCCTAGAGACCTCAGACTATAACAGTGTAAATGGTTTGTCTTCTTAATAACAGTAATGAAATCCTGCAACAACTAACTTGATAATAATTGCTATACGGGTATAATAAATGGTTTTTGCCACCTCAAAATGCATTTTCATTAATTGGAGCTTTTGTTCTCACAATCACCAAGTTATTTGTTTGCCCTCCTGGTTAAATTCCTGCAGTAATGATGAGGGAAGCATGCAATGGGGAATGATGGGCATCTTTATATACAAATGTGGTCACGAGACATAAATCAGAGAAATGGGATCAGGTACAGTAACATCTCAAAAGCTCAGCTAAGACAGGCAAAAGCCTGTTGATCTTGATATTGTGTACAGATGACAGAGTCTTTACCTTCAGATCCTATAATCCTAAGAGTTGGCCGAAAGGAGAAATCATTTCCATTCACATGTAACAAATAAGAAATGAGGGCTGTGAGAGACTGATCAAAACCAAGGACTCTGAAGGAGGACTGGAAACTGAGCCAGGTTTCCTGAGACCCAGATGAGGGCTTGAACTACAAGACTCCCCCCCTATTTTTTTTCCAATCCCCAAGGCAACCTCTGCCTTTGTCAGGATCCCAGTCACAAAGCTGCTGTGTAACTCCTCTGTTACACTGAGCACTGTTGAACTCCTGTGCACAGCACCAGGATCTGAGGGTTTGGCTCCTACTGTGGTCATTCAGCCCTTTGCAGGATGAAACCCTGACATCCCCATCCCCACAGCTCAGCATTTCACGTTCCCTTGCAGAGATGAACAACATGTCTTAATTCCAGGAGAGATCAGGCTCTGTAAAACAAACGGGGGAAGGGAAAGGTTTATAATGGAACATAATTCTTTAGCAGTGCATTGAAGAGCTGCCTGGCATGGCCTGTCCTCACAGACAGCACTTCCTCCTCTAATAGCTGTCCTGATAGCTGGAGCTGTCTTGGCTTTTATCAGCCGGGCAGCCTCACACTCTGCTCGGACCCAAATGATCAAGTGGCCTTCACAGCTGCCACCACTTCCTATTAAAAGACTACAAGGGGCCTGTGAGATTAAGGAAGGATAAAAACAAGTACTTATCATTTGGGAAGCAACTTCGCTGCTTATCTAAAGCAACATAATTATATCGCGGGCTTTATCTGTGAGTGGCTTTTTCCTTCCAGGAGGTAGGGAATAGAAAAACTTTTCACTTCATAATGAATCCTATTGAAACTCCATTTTGCCCTTGGCAAAAGGCCATTATCCAGCAGAAACATGTAATCATCCTAAAAATGCATAATGGCATGGAAAACGGACAAGTAGTTTCTTGAAATATTGTTTGTAAAAGGCCTAATTTATAATGGGGATTGTTTGTGTTAGGGCCTTTTGGCATGTATGGTTAACAAGAACTTGCTGTTCTGCTGCCAGTTCGTTTAATCAAGAGGGCCTTGTGTCGATATGGCCGAGGAAACAATGGGAGCTTTTTCCCTGAAACTGCCCCATCGTGACAGAGAGGGCACCCCGCTATTTAATGTGGAGTTGTTGCTCTCCTTGATAGACACCACTGCTGTCAGTGCACCCCATCCAAACATTCACACTGTCACATCCATTGCATTGCTGTGCCCATTGAAAAAAAAAATATTAGGAATGATCTGGCAGCACCACTAACTGAGGGCAATCATGGAACTGTGGCCTCTTTGTACCGACGCAATTGTAGGAACAGCGCCTTCCCTATGGAAATGTAGCAGCTCACACACAACCAGGAATGGGACCTCCTGGTCTGGCACTTTTTGCTGCTCAAAGCTGGGTCGTGTGCAGGATTGTGTGTGTTTCCCCAAAAGGAAATGAGAAAGGCTGTGGTCAATACTCTTCACCCCTTTGGGGTGTTGGAGTTTGCTTTGATCACGTTTTGCGTCTACAGAAAGGGAGGAGGAATATCCCCATTTTATCTGGATATGTTTTTGTCACACATATTAACAAATATGTAGATGCACCAGGTGTCCTGGTCCATGGTGCACAGAAAGGTCTCTCTGGTGTGTGACCTCTGCCGATGCACAAGACATGTTTGTAACCCCTCAAGCATCTCTCTTCTGTTAGGAGATGCTTGTGTTCAAGTTCTGCAAACTGTTTATGGCACATCCAGGACTTGGCACAGACACTGGGACATGGGAGCCTTATTCCAGTGCAGAACTAAAGCTGGACACAACAGGCTGAAATGTTCCTGCCCCAAGCCTCATGCATAGTCGTTCACACTAAAAGCAAACTCCACAAGTTACAGGAATCTCAACATCTGTTGTCTACCTGTCCAGTACCCAAAGGGGCTCCAAGAGAGCTGGAGACAGACATTGGACAATGGCCTGGAGAGACAGGAAAAGGGGGAACAGTTTCACACTGCCAGGAGGTAGGGTTAAATGGGATATTGGGAAGAAATTCTTCCCTGTGAGGGTTGGGAGGCCCTGGCACAGGGTGCCCAGAGAAGCTGTGGCTGCCCCATGCCTGGAAGTGTCCAGGGCCAGGTTGGATGGGGCTTGGAGCAACCTGGGATAGTGGAAGGTGTCCCTGACCATGGCAGGGGGTGAATAAGTTTTAAGGTCCTTTCCAACCCAAACCATTCTGGGATTCCACATTAAATTATCCACGAGCCATGTGGTGGGGGTGGATGGCTGTTCCTGGCATGCCGTGGTGCTCCTGGGCTGAGGCCTCAGAGCAGGGTGCGTCCCAGCACTGGGTGACACAAGGCCACCCACCCAGTGAAGAAATGCTGGAGATTCAGGCTGCTGCCGTCAGGAATTCCCTTGAAGGCAGGGCAGCACCACAGCCTTGTTCTTGTCTGCTGCTCAGCACTTCTGGTCAGAGCAACACACACAGATCCAGGGGCTGCCTGGGTGTGGGAATCAGGGTACAGATCCAGGGGGCATCACCACAGTGAGGAAAAGATGTGCTCTGGGTGATGTGACAAGGTTGTTTGACAGCAGAGTGCAATCAGATATAGCCTACACAGGAGTGCCAAGCAGCACAGTGTGGAGAAAAAAGGACGAATCATGGATTTCAAGATTCATAGTGCAAAGATCTAAATGTGAAAAGTTGCATCTTCTTGTCACATAAACCAGCTGCTTGCTGTATATATGGCAGTTGTTCCCCAAGGTCTTGGGCACAGATGAGATCTATTGTGCCTGGCACTGCACATACATTTATTTTAAGACAGTCCTTGCTACTGAGAGCTTAGAATAGACACAGAATGGTATTTTTAACAAAAGCACAATAATTGCCCCAACTAAAATGAAAACAAAGCTATAATTTGGGCAGCTTGACAGTGTGCGAAAGCCTTGTGTAAAGAAATGTAACTCGAAAGATTTTTCACTTTTGAGGCATTGTGCTGAATCCATGGGTATCTCCCTAGCATATAGAAAAAAAGAACTCTTCTTTATTTGCTCCAAAGCAGTGTTTGTACAGCAACTGCTGAAGAAAGACTTCTTCCTTCCATAACCAAATAAAATGATCCCTTTGGTTATTTATAGTCCTCACAGCCCAAAGACATCACTTGGCTCCCTACCACAAGCCCAGCCATGTGTTACTATATTAAAAAATGCGAAAATGTAATTACGGGGTACTCAAGCCAGTGTCTGCAGACAAAACCTGCCAGGAGGAAGAGACAGGAAACGTGTGCCCTTCGGAGCTGCACTCGGCTTTTCCTCCTCAGGACTCCACCAGGGCTCTCAGAGGAGGGATGGGGGCTGGCTCTGCAGCACGGCAAAGTCACATCTGCCTCTCAGCAGAAAACAGCCTGCTGTAAACTGCAAGTGCAATCCCGACCAAAAAAAAAAAAAAATAAATCGAATTCCCTCCCTGCCAATTCCAAGAGCCGCATCATTTACGCTTGGTCACACTGCGAGCCACCCTGTCTGCCCACAGAGGGGAAGAGGGAGTGGGGTAGGATGCAGCAGGACTTACCTCCCCTGCACAAGCCTCTTGCATCTGTCTGGGAGCTCGGCCCTCTGCAGTGAAGCAATTTCTTACATGTTCAAATGAAGAGCAGAGCACAGAGACAGAGTTATTGCCCTCTCACACTCTCTTCCAGGTAAAGGGCTGGTGCTCCCGGGACAAAATGCTGATCCTGATGTCTTTTCTCAGCTCTTGTGCATCTTCCCAGTTCACAAGTCTCTTCTGTCCAACTGCTCATTACTGTCCCTTTGCTGGCTGCTCCTACCCACAGCAGGACAGCAGAAGGAAAACCTGTCACCCTTGGTGATTTAATGCAGCTGATCCCCACAGGGCTGCAAGCTCCATAGGTTCTGCTCTTCTCCTGAGCCAGGCACCGTACCCAGGCACAAATCCTGGCCAGGGTGACTGTTCACAAGGGTTAACAGCCTTAGAACCTGGAGATCCTCGTTCTCCTGTCACCTATTTAAGCATTTCCACATGACCGTGGAGGGGCAGCAGCTGGGAGATGCTCTGGAGAAAGTAAAGCTCCCACCTGATGTGCCCAGTAAGCCTTTCCACGAGTGGACACCTTTGACTTTAATAAGTGACTCCAGTTTCACACTGATCTGCATGGAATCAGAGTGGAGTTAAGCTGAGACAAATCCAGGCACAGCACCACTTTCTCCGAGACCCCAGGACACCCACACAAGTAGCTAGTGAGGAGTGAAGGAATGAAGAAAGAAAAAGCACTTTTCCTCAGGGCACATGAGCTCTGACAGGAAACTTTAGAGAAACTTTGGGGGAGGGATAAGTCATTTGGATGATCAATCGCCCACTGGCCTTCCACAGTAATTTCCAATCAAATTGTCTTTAGGAGGCTTCTAAATCCTCTCCTAAATACCCACGTCTCAGGGTGAAGAAGGCAGGTGTACAACCTCAGAGAATGTATATCTATATACCTATATCTATATCTTCATATAATATATAAAGATATAAATATATAATATAATATATAAATAATGTAATATAAATATATCTACTTGATATAGATATAGATATATAATCTATGTTAACAAAGAGCTCGCAGCCAGCTGTTCACCTGCTCCTTCCTTCCAAAATCAGTCTCTTGTTTTTAGCCAAACCAAAGCCGATCAGTTTCTCCCTCATTACTGAGCATTCACTGACAGAAGGGTGTTTACTTGCTGTCAGAGAGAAATGCAAGAGATAAGAGCAGTTCTCCCCACCCAGCACTGCCAAGGCAGACAGAGAAGGGCTGGGAAGGCAAAGTTTTGCCCATTTTCAGCGGAAAACAACCCAGCTTTCCATACTGTCCAGCCAAAGCCAAGCACTCCTCTGCAATGCTCACTTTTAAACCTCCTGCCAGGCTCATTCGCTTTGGGGGTTTGCAATAATCTGCAAGTTTCCACAATTTTGCACAGTCTGATTCTGTGATTAATAAGATTAAAATCATGCCAGTGGAAGATGAAGCACCAGGATGTTCCCGTACCCTCGCACCCTCATCCAAACTGCCCCGTCCATTCACGCTGATTGCTTTAGGCTCTCTCAGACGCTGCTACCCTTCCACGTCTCCCGCTTGACGGTGCCTCGTTTCTGCAGCATTTCCCCCAAATTCCCTGCTCTGGCCGGAGCCGATGGGCCCTCTCCAACGCAGTATCGGCAGTGCCACCTTCTGGCCTGCGACACGAATCCCAGCCACCAGCCAGGTCCTGCTGCAGACAGGCTGGCCAACCCCCCCGGCCGCTCTGGGGGTCCAGCTGGCATGGCCCCGTGCCAAATCCCACTGGAAGGTGATCCCCAAGGAACACCAGCTGCGCCGGATGGAAGGGCTGGGAGCACTCGGGTCCTTACTGTGTGCCCAGCACGAGCAATGTGACATCAGTAACTTCTCCCTGCACCATCACCAAGTGTCTCTCTCCCCTCCAGCTCCTTGTGGACCAGCTTGGGAATCCTCACACTGTTTTGCCCTGCAGGAAGATGTATAAGGAGCAACTGCTGATTCCCTGCACTATTTTCATAGAATTCCAGAGTGGTTTGGGTTGGAAAGGACCTTAAAGCTCATCCAGTTCCAACATCTCCATGGGCAGGGACGCCTTCCACTATTCCAGGTTGCTCCAAGCCCCATCCAGCCTGGCCTTGGACACTTCCAGGGATCCAGGGGCAGCCACAGCTTCTTTGGACACCCTGTCCTAGGGGCTCACCACCCTCACAGGGAAGAATTTTTTCCTAACACCTCATCTAAATCACCCCTCTTTTAGTTTAAAGCCATTTCCTCCTGTTCTATCACTACATGTCCATGTTAAAATCACTCTCTATCTTCTTTATATTTTTTGGCCTGGTGTTCCAGGATCTAGAAATCAGCTGCTTCTCTTACTCCAAGTATCTGTGTGCAAACGATGCTCCAGTATCAGTTCCCTGAGTCCTGAAGGAGCAGCCACTCTGCAAACAGCAGCACCTCTACATTCATTTTCAATGCCTAGGGCTCTCACCTGCCTGGCAGATGCTCCACAGCTACTTTGCACCTTCTGCCCACTGACAGGTGCATTTCCATCCAGGAGAGCCTCAGATCCATACCCTGAAGTGCAGCACCATCAGCCACAGGAGGGTGAAGACTTATTTTCAGGAGCATGCCTGCAAAAGTGTTCTCTGGACTTCACTATTTATTCTCTACGTTATTTACAGCCATACTAAGAAATGAAGGGCTTCATGGAGCTTCTCTGTGGGCTTTGGCCACATGGAACAAATGGGATTTCCTGATGCTTGTATCACACTGGCAGCATTTCAGCAATTCCAGTGCATCTCTCCAAAGCAGCACTTAATGGTCATTTATTACAGGCCCCATTACACCGCTGGCAGTGGCTAAAGGGGCCTTGATTTTGGCAGGAATGTCATTTATGCCCACCTTATGTCGTTTTTACAGCATCCTGGTCTGGTATAAAAGAGGGACAGTGTATTGCACGGCTCCAGCTTGCATCCTGGAAGCCAGAAGTTTTCCACTCACCCTGACTTTGGTGAGATGGGAAGTCAATTCCAAAGAAGAGCCCAGCCTCCTCTAATACTTATTTTTCCCCTTCTTTAATTTATAAAGCAATATTAGAAAAACAGGGAAGAATGATAGAGCAAAAGCAGGACTTGTGCTGGAAAGGACGGAGTTCACTCTCTGTGTGGGGGATATGTAACTACAGCACCTGGAGGAGGCCTGGGGGATTGCAGCCCACCGGGACATGGTGCTGGGAATCCCTGCCTGGAAAAGGCCTGTTTAAAGATGATGCACTTCTCTGTGTTCTGGAGTCTGCAAAATTCCTGTTTTCAACTCAAACCCAAAGGCTATCCCCAAAGGAATAACATTCTTTCTGGTGATGTTGCAAGGAGGCCACGAAACCACCATGTGACCTTGGGAATTTTATCCCTGCCCTCTAAACCAGACAGGAATCCTTTCTTCCTCTCCATTTGCTTCTTCAGCCTAGAAGTTCTCCAAGGCAAGGGCTGCCTCCTACACACATGGACCATGCCTGGCACAGTGCACTCTGATCTTCACAGAATCAGTGAATCACAGAATTCCCTGGGTTGGAAGGGACCCACAAGGATCCGAATTCAACTCCTGGCCTTGCACAGACACCCCAACAATCCCAGCCTGTGCCTGAGAGCACTGTCCAAACACTCCTGGAGCTCTGGCTGTGACCATTCCCTGGGAAGCCTGGGCAGTGCCCAACCATCCTCTGGAGGAAGGACCTTTACCTAATATCTAATATTGCTAATATCTTGGCTGGCTACTGCTGTAGCACGTGATAATATTTGGATGGGGAAAGTTTACACATGTGGGAAGTCCCTTCTAGAAGAAGTCTCCCAACTTAGCCTGGGAACTGCAACTGAGAGATGTTATCATAACAAAACACAGCCTTTATCTCCCAGTGGGAAACCTTCCAAATTCCATTTTTTTCTTAAATCTTATCCACCCTTTCGTAAAATATATATATTAAAAAAATTAAGAACTTCCCAACTGAACTCACATTTTTAAATATGATTTTAAAATTCACGTACAATTTTGGTGACAAATGGGCAGAATTTCAATCAAGCTATCACCACTGCAATTAAAGTGATTTTTCCATCTGAATATATCTCTGACATGGAAAGAAATTACACTATCACTGTATAAAGCTGTTTTGATAGATCAGTTCCCTCACTGAGCATATTTTATACTCATCAAAACTATTTATACATCCTCACATAACGGAGCTATTCTAGGAATTTCGAAGCTGAATAATAATATTAGTCATTCTTGAAAGAACAAACACATGCAGTATCCTCAATAATGCAATGTACAAATCTCAAGGAAGAACCCAATTCCTTTTTTTTTTGCCTGCTCTTGTGCACATTCCTGCACGGATCATGCATCCAAAGATTCCACTAAACCCAACTGAAGAGCAAAAGGAAGCAGTTTGAGGCTATTTTTAAATGTGCACAACATGCACCAAATCCAAACTCCTTAACATATGCACCTGAGAGCTTTGGTGAAATCCAGCTTAAGGGAATTAGGCACTCGGATCTAACTGAATTTCGGTGCGATATGGACACCTAAGTCCTTGAAGCTCCTCTGGAAACTCATCCAATACAGGGTTCATTTTCCAGCTGAGAAATACCTTAGTAATGGTACACTTAACACTCAACAGCCATTTGACCTATTTTACTAATGTGTTTGGGAAGGAGGTTAATTAACAGTGGATAGCCATATCCTTAAGCTTAATTTTTCCAACATCCCTGCTCATAAAAGGAAAAACTGAGTACATATTAAAGGAAGCAAGCAATTAAGTTGCACAAATAGTGAGCTCATTGAACTGCAGCTGACTTCTATCATGTCAAAGAACAACTAAACACAGAAGCAATGAAATGATTGTTGCCACAACCGCCACTGAGAAGTGCCTGGCAATAAAGATGAATAACTTCCTACTTGAAGATTACTGATTAAAGCTCTTAGGAACCAAAAGGTTAGACATAGGCATATCTGCAGCAAAATATTTTAATGCATGTTTGGCAGATTCTGTAACATATTTACAGTGGATTTAAAGCAAAGATTTATACAACTCCAGTAAACTCGGCATTAAGCAGCCTTTAAAATCACAGCAGTTCCAAACATCACAAGTACAGGCGTAACTGGTTCATTTTGATGCCTTGGAGAAGGAGCTACCCCTGCTGTTTCCTAAGGACAGAGCTGGGGAAATGGAGTATTCACAGGCCTGAGCGCACTGTGGGAGGGAACTGGGCCCAGTGGGATGAATCACAGAATCCAGAATGGATAAGGTTGGAAGGCACCACTGGAGGTCACTGAGTCCAACCTCTCTGCTCAAGTCCCCTCGTGTGTGTCACCCAGGATTGTGTCCAGGTGGGTTTGGAATGTCTCCTGTGGGGAGGACTCCACAACATCTCTGGGCCTGTTCCAGCACTCAGTCACCTCAGTGATGTATATAAAACATCAGGCCAGCACTAAATGGACCATTTCCACCAAGTTCCACAGCAGAACTTATTGTCATCCCTAAAATGTAGCTCTTAACTGAGGAAAATCCTGTTCCACAATAGATACAAATACATATAAATACAGTTAACCTAATTTCTCACTTATCTATACCAACAAGATCAACAAGTCGGGAGCAAAATTCCCCAGAGCACAGTTTCAAAGACATTTTTCCCCTATTTCTTGTTATGCTTTCCTGGAGTATTTCCCCAGAAAGAAACGCTGGTTGCTTGAAAAGGAATTTTGGTTGTTATGGTTTTAATGCTGATATTCCCTGATGGAAATGCTTAGCAGAGTATTTCTGTTTCACCAGGCCCATCAAGGCTGTAATAGCCAAAATCCAGTGCCCCACAACATCCACTGGGATAAATGCCCCATTAGTACAGCAGCAAACCTCCCATCTTGGTCATTTCTAAATGAAAAAATGCAGATCAGCCAGTTCAGGAGAGAGTACTGTTTAGGAATTGTGTGTGTGTGTGTGTGTCCCACAGGAGCTCTTCTAGGACACATCCACGAGGCAGGAGCCACGCAGCACGGACATCCTCCTCCACAACACAGCTTGCAGCAATGCTTTTTGGATTTCCAGTCCATTAAAGTTTTCACATGGAAGTGCAGGCCATGTACTAGCAAATCTGAACTTAATGACAATAACTGTGCTTTTACCAGTGACATCCCATGGAATTCTATGGAGGCAAACTGTGGTAACCTCCTTTTCCTGCATCCTGAGACTCTGCACCACAGAGAAAGCCACTGGCCCAAACAGATGTGTAAAGACAAGAGAGAGACAACAAACAAAACTGTTGGGCTCCAGTGGTGGAATGAGGGCAATGAACTATGCAGAAATGCAGGGAAAAGAACTGGAAAGGCAGTTTGGCTGGGAACTGACAGTGAGAACGTTTGGGCAGAAGACTCAGGAAAATTTATTCAGATAAGTTCTGATTATTTGCTGTCTGACTAAAGATGAGGCACCTGCAAATGCAATAGAGGAAAAATCTACAAAGCAGAAAAGCTGCTTCATCCAGAGCCCAGGGACTACTGGCTTTGTCTAGCAAAGACATTTCATTTTAGATAGAGAACCTATGTGCAGTTCCCTGACAAATGACCCTAAATATGATCGTTATACTCTTAGTTCTCACCGTAAAATAGTTCTGTGCATTAATTACATGAATTTAGAGATCACATTTTTGAACACTGGATCCAAAATCCAGACAGAAATCTGTTGGCTCCCACAACAATTAGCCCACTGGCTGTTAAGTGCTTGACCTTTATTTGTCTCACACACCTCCTCCTCGAAGTCAGCTGGCGTCTTCTCCTGACTTAGGGAGATTTTGGTTCAAATACCTTCTTATTCCCAACCACTGAATGCTGATGGAAGCAAGACTTGCTATTACAGCTCTTTTTAATCTGACTTGGAAATAAGTAACTTGGAAAAAGATCTCCTTTTCCACCTACTTTCTCCTCTGACTTGTGTCTTTTGGCCCTTGAAATTTTTCTGAATCCACTTCCTCTGCAGTGAATCACACGAGGAAGTAAAAATCTTAATTGTAACACGAAAGTTAAACAGCAAGACATGACTTCATTGGAGTGGAGATAAAAAGGCAAGGGATTGCTGGATGAGGTGAAAATCCTCATCTCAATTCACGAGACTTCTTGGGATTGATACAATACAAGCACATGAGAGTAGAGGGAAGTGGGGTTTTTGAAATGTTTTTATTTTAGTGCCTTTCTCTATCCCCTTCAGTTGCAACCCTGAGCTTTGAGAGCACTCACAGCAAGTCACTAACACAAAGCACAGAAATTAAACATCACGTTGATCCAGAACTGGCAAGACTTTCAAACCCAAAGTGCTCACTCACCTGTAGGAAGGTAACAACAAGCATTTAACTGGCCAGGGAGTGTCTCATTAGCATGAGGGTGATAGTGAGCCTTGGGAACATGAAAGAGAGGCAAGATAAAAGGACAGTAGTGGGAAATACAGGAACTCTAATTACAGCAGCAGCAGGAAAAAGAAACCCAAGTGGTTTGCAGTGACTGTGTAACTCACAGATGAGCACGTGTTCCGTGTTCCATCTCTGTCCAATGCCAACAGTGGATTAGAGTCCTGGACTGCCTACCCTGGCTCAAACTATAGGTTTTCCTGTCTCTAATTTCAGAAATACCCAATACTGGCCAACATCTTAGAAACAGCACAGCCTATGATTGTCCCTTCTAGCCCTATTATCTATGTATTCTCTCTACATTTATGAGGAAGAAGCAGTTTTTCAGCACTTAAGTCTTTTTTCTGATAAGACTTACTTGCAGTCTCCCCTCACCAAATACATTAAATAGTTACATTAAAAACACATTATACATTAAAACACATTATATACATTAAAAAACTCCTTAAAAAATTTAAGATCCACATTCACTGGCCAGTGAGAATTTCGTGCAAAATAAATACTGGCATAAGGCATTTCCTACCTATGGATGTTTAAAAAGGTAAATAGCAGTGCCATTTTTAACATTTGTATTTTCTCTCTCATAAATGGTTTGGCCTTAAAATTTCAAATATTCCTTATATTTGTGGTGTTTTTTCAGTATATTTAAGCTATTTTTAAAATCTATTCCTATTTGTCAATACATTAAAGTGCATTTGCTATGCAACGCTTGGCTTTGTTCTTGCCAGACAACAGGAGCAAACTGATTTCCCTGGAATATACCCACTGTGACAAGAAGAGCTGGGAGGAAACAAAAGGCATTCCTGCACATCACATGCATAGGGAGATGCCCAGTTCTTCTGAGAAAAATAGTGACATCTCAGACCTGTGGATATTTTTCATTTTTTGTGTCGTGAGTGCTTGAAGCACCACTTTTGTGCAGATTAAAAAAAAGTCAGACTGATAGAGAAGGCAGGAAAGCTGATAAGAGTAAATGAAACACACTTCTAAAGGAGGTTTTCATGCTCCTTAAATCAAGGCTTTCAAATCTGCTTCCCTAGGCTCAGCTTTTCATATCTTAGTAGTTTGTCAATGTTGTAAAATCTCCTTGGAACAGATAAAAATTCAAGAGAGAACCATAAAAATTGACACAAAAAGAAATGAAAGGAAATCCACCATGAACTACCTGGACCAATTATGCTGACATGACCAGCATGCAGGAGATCCTGCATGAGGATGGAAGCTCTGCAAAGTCAGATAAGGACAGATCTCAGCCACTTTCCATTTAGCAACAGGTTATTGATTGTGCTGAACTTGCAGCTAAAGCTTCCAGCCAAGGATTAGGGGTTTAGGGCTAAGGTGAAAACCATTTTATCCATCACAGCACAACAGCAATTCACTGAAAGGAAGAAAGGTGAAGAGAGGTGTTCGGTATGGAGCTGTGGACAAAGCCTGTCCAAAAGCCATAGGAGTGGCTGTGCTACTCTTGTGGTTGTTCCTTAGGAGGTTTTAATCAATGGCATCTGCAGAAGTAACACAAGTAAGTGAAAATTATTTTATTGCTGAAAAGACTAATTCCATGCTGGGATAACATGGCATGACTGGCCTCCCAGCAGACAAGGCTTTTACAGGGATAAGAAGGAATTTTGCAGAGCCAGAAGATCTGCTGCCACTTTGCCTAAAATAAAACTTCTGTTTAAAGATTTGGATTCTTGATGGAGATCTAAACGTCTTCTTGTTGTTTTTCACGTCACAATCCTCTTACCATGGAAAAGAAAAGAGTGAACCAACACATCTTAGCCTATGGGAAGGAACTCACACCCTCCTGAAAGCTGGGTCTGACTCTTTCGCACTGCAAAACTCAGTGGAAAAGTTCTGCTTACAGAGCAAGCCCATGATCCAGCTAACTCAGGTAGAATCTGTAACAGCAGATGCAATTTTTTAAAAAAATTGAATTTAAACTATTTTAAATAATCACCCACCACCTCAGCATTCCTGGGAAACAAAGGCCATCAATATTACCTTCCTCACCAACTCACTCTTGGAGAAGTATGAGCAAAGAGAGACTTCAAGTGCTGGTGCTTCTCACCTCCAGGAAAACGGCATGGAAAGAATCTGCTTGTCACACTAGCAATTGAGGAGGGGGTGGGTAAGAGCCAAATTCATGTCATTACTGAAAAGAAACTCTTTTTGGTATAGGCATTACTCCTGGGCTCATTACGAGGCACTATGAACTCAGTTTGACCACTGTGTTGGCGGGAGTTTCTGCAGGAGTGGGGGGAAATTGAAGGGGGAAAAGGATATTAAATATACAGGATTATGATAATAAACAATAAGGTTATTTTAATGCTATTCTAGCATGTTTTTTCAAGCAATTTTAAAATTCATATGAAAAATACATGGACATAAGGAATTTAGGGTTAGATTTCTTCCTTCCCCACCCCCTGCCTGCAGCTACTCCGTTTCTCCTGGCTTGCCCTGTTTGCCGAGCCACGTAAGTTGTGAGCAGTTTATCTTCAGAGCTGTTTTGCTGGTTTGTTTGTGTTTAGCTGGAGTTCTGATCCTTTCTGGTTAGCATCTTTCACTGGTAATTACAGGCAGTGTACCGTGAAAAGGTTAGTTTGGTCAGTGGAGCAGAGGGCTGGGCGGGGGGAGAGGGTTAGGAGAGTTTATCAAATGATCAGAGATGCCTTGTTGGCGCTCATCCTTTGTAAACAATAAGAAATGTCAGCGTGGCTGGTTGCTGTCACTGCTGACAGTATAAAGAGCAGAGAGTGTAGCATTCTTTTGGAAAGCTGGTTTACTGGGAGAGGAAACAAGGCTATGGGATGAAGGCACTTGGTGGATATCCGAGTACCTTGGGAAAAGAGAGGAGTTTGGGCTTCTCACTCAGCAACCTAATGAAAACTAGACAAATAGTCCTGCATTTAATATATAGTTTCCACCGATTCATGCTTCTTTTGTTAGGAACAATTCCAGTCTGTATTGGAAAGAGACAGTTAAATATAAAGAAATCATTTCACATTGACAAGCAAGTTTCAGATTAAGAAGCCAGAGGAAGTTTATGAAAGAAAAGAGAGCTGCATTCGATAGGTAAATTTCCATTCCCTGACCTCACATTCCTTCAACTTTGCAACAAAAAGGGGGGAAAAAAATCTGATGCCTGAACAAATAGTCAAATGGTAATCGGGAAAACTAAATAAGCATCTGTGTTATGAAATGCTGGGATACAAACAGCCACAAGTAAACCAGAAACTTTGAAAGGTCTGTGAAAGAACCGCAGCAGAAATAGGAGCAACATGGAACAATTTACAAACACAAAGCTATACCTGCAGGCAAACATTTATGTAAAGGAACAGAATGTTCTGCTATTTAGAATCTCATAGGAGAGTGTGTCCTGTAAAAACACAGATACTTTTCCAAGATTTAACTGGATCAGTAAACCCAGCCCACCGCATTATGCAGCATTTCTAATATGTGGCTGATGTTCCTAAACTAAAATAAAACCCAGTGTAAAATAAAGGCAGATTTCCTCCAAGATAACAAATCACACGTGTTGAATTGTAATAAACAACATACTGTCAAAACACTGCTATTTAAAACAACTGACAGCACTCCATATTCACTGCTGCCTTGACACACAAAGTACTGAATGGATTTTGGGAGTTATCAGTCTATCAGTCACCCTGGGAGATTTATTGCACTCGAGTCAAATAAAACAGAGCTGTTTAACTCTTGATCTTCTAGACTCCACAGAAGGAAAAGGAGAGTGAAATGAGTCTGGGAAAACAGGTAGGCTCTCTGAAGCAGAACTTCAGGTGGTGTTAACTGACACAACTCCCTTGTACTCCACTCCTAAATCCACAGAAAGAGTCCACACCCATCCCTAGTCCATAGAGAGGGCACCGCTGCATGCGCATGCCTATAAACCCCCATGATAAATAAATTCATACACCCAAAACACAGACATTTAGAGACACAGAGGTGACAACATTCTCAAAATTTAGTGGTTTTTCACTTCAGACTTGGGATACCTGATGCCAGAGGCCTTCCTCTGGCAATCACAGCTCTGGCAGGTGCCCTGAACTGGGCATCAACATTGCTGTGTTTCATGTTTCCTGTGTTCCACTGTGAAAATGTGTTTCATGTTTTCCACTGTGAAAATGATGTTCGGTAGCTGTAAGGGACTCTGGAACAGAGGCCCAGTAATCTTGAATTTCCCCTTATATTTAGAAGCAGGTTCTGGGTCACAACAGTAAGAGTGGATTTAAAGCCAGACACAGATGAGGCCTCTGAGCTTCCACTGACAGTGGTTTAGACTGCAGGAGTCAGCGAGGATGTCATGAGCTTCACTGGGCACAAGATCAGGCCATACCTCTCATACCTAGAACTGCTTTATTTCCTGGGAAATCCTACTGCCAGTGAAATCAGCAGGAGTTTCACCTAAAAACTTAATAACTCATTCTAGAGCTTTTATTCCTCAATGATAATCTCAAAACAAAGCGGGCATTATCAGTGACCTAGTCCTGCATAGGGGTAAGCGGACCTCTAAAATATTTCTTTTCCTTTTTTCCCCCCTTGTTCTTTTTTAATTGCAAAGTAACAAAAGGGACTCTTGCTGTTTGGATCACTTTTCATGAAGTAAATCGACAGACCCAGTCTTTAAGAAACGATTGTTCTCGAACTGCTTTCTGAACTAACAAATAGTAAAAATAAAATAAAATAAAAAAGATTTGCCTGTCATGGGAGTTGGTCAATAAAATGCAACAGTGTTTATTACAACATTTAAAGTCTGTGATTAAGAACACCAAAAGGCCTAAACTAGAAAGAGTTTTAGCCTGTAATTTCCCTACAGTCCTGGCCTGTACTTCCTTATGAGTTAGCTCAGCAGGGCTTTTCTTCCATGTCCATCATCAGCTTGTAATTATTGCCATTCTCAAAGCTATGCCAGATGGGCTCTTTAGAAGCCGGCATGCAGCTTGTTTATGAGAGAGCGAGCTGTAATATTACTCTACACAGAGACCTATCTGGTCCTAGTCAAAGAGCCATCGTGTTCCCCCCTCCCAGCCCTCCTCACTCTCCCTGCTTCCCTAGGCAAGCCTCTGCTTTTCAGCCTGCTTCCCCCTCGGAATGGGCACGGCATGGGGGATACTGGAACCCAGGACGTGGAGACTGAACCCTGTCTCTCACTATTCACCCTCTGAAAAAGGTGTGTCAGAACCCAGGCAAGACACTGACTTTGGGGATGTTTCCCTCTTTCTGACTTCCTTCCTCCTCTTCGAACTTCTTTCTTCCTTAGAGCGAGGACTGAGGTTTAGGGCTGGGATCTCCCATCCTAGGGAGAGGATAAACATTTGTGGAGAGGTTGAGGTTAAGCAGTGGTGCAGGGAACGGCGAGAGGGAATAACCCAGAGTTCATCTCGTTAGAGGCGGTCAGCGTTAGATATCTGGGAAGGCCAAGACAGTGCTTCTATCAGTAGTTAATGAGGCAGGACTTGCAACAGATAGCCACTTTTAACTTACAAAAGCTTTTAGATGTCTCTGTTTACTTTGATCCATTTCAGTTCATTTGAGCCTTTTTTCTTTCCCTTTTTTTTTTTTTAAATCTTCCCCCTCCCCACAGCCACCACAGATAAACTGCCTTCCCCCTTCTCCCCCCACCTTAACTCAAACAATAGTATCATTTACCAACTTTTATACTTAACAAGTTTGAAGATCTTTAGTCAAGTTCTGCTACAATGGCATAAAGAAAAAACATGGCTCTTGAGAACACCATCATAAAGAGAGAGGGAGGGGAATCTGGCTGCAGAGACGTAATTAAAAAATCCGACTGCTGAAAGATAAATGAAAGGAAGGGGGGGTGGGAATAACAGGAAAGGCTGCATTTTCAGGAGAGATTTAAAGTTATTTGTTCCTGATTGGGGGAACTGCTCATTCTTTTATCCCTTGTTATTTTATCCATGTGATGCCAAAAGAACTTTCTTTGTTAAAATGTTCTCAGAACGGATAAAACTAATTTGCTGGAATGTGAAATAATCCAGAAAGTAAGAGGACTGTGCCTAATGTTCACAGACTGAGAATGGCAAATTAACCGGCCACAGTTTCCAGTCCCTGGGGCACAGGACTGGAATTTAAAGCTTCCGAAGAGAGCCCTGGTGCTAATGGATTTGCATGAAACTTGGCATGCTAATGGAGATTGTCTCTTGTAATGAGCTTTTAATTAGGTCTGCTTGGTGCTTGACCTTCTTGTAATATGGGGCCACTCCTCAGATGACAGCATTTCTAACCCACAGGTGTGGATAAACAGAGCCTGTAAACAGACACGGCTTCCCCCACAGCATTCCCGAGATCTTCTCCCCCCACTGCATTCCCCGAATCTTGCCACTTCTTTCCCTCAGATCGCTCACCTCTTCATCAGTCATTATTCCTTCCCTCCTGAGAACATCCGTGCTTCCTTGGTTATTATTTTGAAAGAGATTTTAAGTCAGTTGTTTTTGTTTTCTTGTCTGTTTAAAGATAACATTTCCACCTAACTGGAAAACAAAACAAAACCAGCCACAGGAAACTGCTGTTGCAAGTACACTTGGGCAGCCACAGAATGGCACAAGGATGGCTCATGGATTCTAAGAGTTCTTCAAATTCCCATCTTTCCAGAAAATAAATGTGGGGGAAAGCCTTTCTTTGCTAAACAGGCGGCCAAAACAGCCATTTCTAGACAGACACATGCGCCCAATTACGGAGGCTGTACCACCCTCGAATAGCCCTGAACACAAGCGTATGTATTTCTGTGTTTTCATATTTCACCAGAAAGGGTTTCTTACCCCTCACTGTGGCTCTCTGAGTCACCACTCCTGCCTTTCATGCTCGCAGGGTGCCCTTCAAACGCTGCCAAGATGTGGTAACATGCGGGAAGGCAGCGCCTTTTGGGAACTCTGTGAATCACTCCTCACAGCACCACATTCTCACTGGGGAGGCTACCAGCAACCATGCTTTCCCAAATGCTCCAAATCCTCTCACTGAGGAGTTTTTCCTTAAAACTCTGGGTGTGAATCTGTACATCTGAATATGTAGCTAAAGAACAAGGGACGCCAGTAAATAAATATAAATCTTTCTTTCACAGCAGCCTCTGCCTGTTCCCCTGGTTAGGAATACAAGCAGCAGGCAACCTCAGAGGATACATATTCATGGATTCATAGAGTGTGAGGCCAGAAGAAACCATTAGATCATCCAGTGTGATTTCCTATATATCACAGGTCATTAACTTTCACTGGGTTACCCCTGTGCTGAACCCAATAATTTGTGTTTGACCGAGTGTCGCTCGTAGCTGACATGAACCTTTCACGAGGGTGGCCGGTCTTGATACGAGGACATCAAAAGATGGACAATCTATTGAGCCTTTTGCTACAGTCCCTGGGTTCTTTAATTATTAAATTCCCCTTTCATGAGAAAAGGTCTCATTTTCAGTTCAAATATATGTAGCTTCTGGCTAGCAGGTTTCTCCAGTAAATTTCTCTAATAGCATTTCTCCAATAAATTTTAAAAACATTAAGTATTTTATATCTGTGAAGTATTTGTACTCTTGAGATAATTTACCATCAATCTTATTTTGACAAGATAGTCTAATTGAAATTAGGAAGCCCTTGCTTAATTTATGCTTGCTGGGAAAGACTCAGAGCTACCTGCTAGCAATGAAAGTGAAAAGGCTCTGAGGAACAAAATCTGCCAAATTCCATGGTGCAGAAAGGTTATTAAAGTCACCTTAGATACATACATTGGAGATATCTATCCCTGAGCTTTTCAGGAAAACAAATGAAATGGATAATTAAGGGAACATATAGCCTGAGTTGGTTTAGACCACTATGTCTGGAAGACTGATATACCTTAATTCTCTTCAGGATTTTTTGGGAGTTAGACAAGTAGCTGAGGTGTAGACAACTTGTGTTAACATTTTTAAGTGGCCCCATTGTCACCATTAACATCCTAGTAAAAATTGTGTCAATTCATACCAACATAATTCATATCAACCTGAAACAGAGGAACAGCTTTTTTCCACTTTAACTTATACAAAGATAGAAAAGCCCAAAGTGAATTCCTAAATTCTCTGGTTCTACCCAAAATAACTCTTAAAATCCTATTACTGCCACAATATGAACCTTCCCTTCTTGTCCTTCTGTCTGGAGCAAAGGCTTCAGATGGAAAATCTGGAACTAAATATTATAATTTAATCAAAATGCAGACACTCTTCTTGGCAAATGCTTCAGATGAGGATAAAGGACAAGCATAAGACAAGTTTGTCTTTGTGGGATGAGTCATGGGAAGATCAGCTGTCAAGGCCTACAACTCATTTGGTTCTTCTTACAGATGTTTTTACAATTAAGAAAAGTGACTTGAGTGTCAAGTGGGAAAAAGAGTATTCCCCCAGGATTCATCCATTAACTCTGTCAGCAGTACCCCAAGCCTCCACATCAGAGCATGTTCCTTGCCCGTTGACAATACAATAAAGAATGACTATTTACCATATGGTAATTATAGTTCAAGATGTGTTGTCCACATGGATTCTACTTTTTCTTCTCATGTATCCACACAGGCAGTTGAGGTCTTTAGGAAAGCAGTGCCTATGGAAACATCTTTATGGCTGGATTTGGATGTCTTGTGCCTTCATGACCACAAAATACTTGCTGAATGCCTCAGGGCTGTGAAAAGGTCAAAGAGAAAAATCCATACTGGAATCCTAGTGAGATATCCTTATGGATAACTCGAGGTACTTTCTGTAAAGTGAATGAACGAGCAGATGAAAGACAGTATCTTGCCACCAGCTCTGCAATGAGGTATTAGGGAGGAGTGTTGAAAAGCCATGGAAAGTTGTTGAGATATTCAAAACCCAGGAGGGGATGGTAAATCTTTTTTGTTGTTATTGTTAGTGAAAATATAGCAGAATTTAAAAAATGTCTCCTGATTGTAAATTTTCTCCCCTCTGGATCTAAGTTATAGTAGAACCTACAGTGGTGAGATTTGGGAACAAGCTAAGGAGAGATTTTGTCTAGCACATTTCTAAGAGTTTCTGTCCAAGCCAGGAACTGTTTCCTTCTTTTCCCAGAGACTATCAATCCCAGATATATTCCTCTGGATATCACAAGTGTTACAATGGATGTGAAATGTTCTTCTCAAGTCTGCTGCAGCTCGGATGCTTCAACAATGATATGACACATATGAATATATAAAAATTGACAATTAGAATTTTCTCCCACAGTTTTTCTCTCCAGATGGCCTAAGCCCTCCTGGTGAAACAAGAAGCAATTCTGCTTGGAATACTGACAGGCAACATCAACCCTAGAGATATATGGAAGCCAAAATCACTAATCTCAGTACTGAAAAAGTTTGATCTCCTATTTTCCAATCGGCCGCAGGAACAGGATTTAAACTGCATAATCCAATTAATTAAAGTGATGGTGTCTAGTTTATATCTATATATATGTAGTTTATTAGACTTGCTCCTCTCTCTGATGTTTCAGAATTCCACCAAAAATAAGTGATGTACTTACTTCTTGAATCCTTAGGGTGAAAATATGTTAATTTGTTGGACAGAAATTCAGGATAAGTCTTAATAAAATGTCTTCCTTGGGAAAAGAAAAGAAGATGAAAGAGATCTACCATTAGTGGTTTTCCCTCTGCTCTTCCTTGCTATTGCTTAAAAGAAATCAAAATTACTGGACAATTGAAGAACAACGGAAGGGTGGTAAGTACAAAAAAAAGTCTCCTGAGCACAGTCAAAATTCACTAAAAGCTTAGAAAAGAACAATTCCTTTGCAGGTAAGTAAGTCCTCTTGAAACCTTTTATTGACCTTTTTAACAGGGGCGTGAAAACATTGAGCATTCCTCAATTCTCCAAAGGCTCATTACCATTTCAGCAGGTATTCTCAAACGATTTGAATCTGCCTTTTAGATGGAATCACCACACAATATCAGGCCTGGGTAGAAAATTTCATTTCTTTATCTTCAAGATACACTGTTGTAAATTTTCCAGCTGAGGAGAAGGTTTTATGCCCTTCAAGAGCAGGCTCACTTTGCCCCAACAAAATTAGCAGCTTCCTGGATAAATTGAAGAATGCCAACTGCAAATGGGGATAAAAGTGATATCACATCCTCTGTGAAAAGAACCAGCATTAAATGGATCTTCACTTTTTCAGGTGTGCTAGTTTGAAAGCAAACTAGTGAGAGACTTCAAATCAGAAATACAATTTAATAGGAAAAAATAAAATAAATGTAGTAGTACAAAAAAACAACCCACTGACAGAGTCAGGGTACAAACCTGACCCCCTGACAGTCAGGGGGTTTGGTAGAAGTTCAATCAAATGGTGGCTGCAGTTCTCCTGGAGTGATGATTCCGTTGAAGCAGTGATTCTGTAGAGAAGGTCTGGTCTTCCTCTGAAGAGTCCAGTGGAAAAGGCTGCCTCTGGTGTTCCAAACCTCAGCTTATATTCAGGATGAAATGCTTGGTTCCTCCCTCTGGGCGAAGTATCTCACAATGGGATGTAATCTTATCAGCCATGCGGTGATGGCCCATTAACAGATGATGTCCCCCTGGAGGGAGGATGGCTCTGCTGCACCTGGTGTCAATGGCTGGCCCATTAACAGAAAGATAGCCCCAGGAGCTTATCAGGGATGAGTCATGGAGGGGATGGGGAAGACTGTCCCACCGGTTCCAACAGCTTATGAAGATGGTAACAGAATACATACTTTTGGCTACATCTTACACTGTAACCTAGGACACAGGTCAGAAAACGAATACTGTTTTGGCTAACAAAGGCTCTCCAAATCTTCTTAGCTCGTTCTTGTGCCCGCTTCCTGAATTAGGAGGAATTGGAGGGAGCGTGGATGGCATTTCCAGTCTCCACAAGGGAGAAGGTTCCAGCCTCCCTTGTTAAAAGAGGCCAGAATACATTCAGCTAAAAGTTGAAACAAAAAACTTTCTGTTACCTCTAACTGTAAATACAGGTGCATCTAGAAATGTTTTTTTCAAGATTATTGACCATATTGTGTAGTTTCTCAGGGACCACATGCTTTGAACTTCTTTGTGGGGTGATCATTACTAGGTGATCTTCTGCCCTAGAAAGTTGGAAAACTTAAATTCTAATTAGAATTCAAATTCAAACCAGCACCATCTCTTAAGGTCTAACTGAATTTAAGCTGCCTCCTAACCCTAGATATTAGACCTTGCTTTCCTCCAATACAAGACTGTATGTGAATTTGAAAATCCAGTGGATGTTTGCCTGTACAGCACATTTAAGTGAGAACAGGAGAATTGCCACATTGGGACAGAGCAAGCACCAATATCTTTTTCCCAGTAATGATCCTAAGGAGACATCCAGGAAAGTGCAAGAACAGGACAATCATTTCTGAAACTTGTCTGAATACTGTTCAGGTCCAGCTGTGCTCAGCCTGCTGGATTTCATGGTTCTTCTGTTTAGAAACTCTTCACAGATCTTTCTTACAGATTGTACAGACTCCCTTGGAACTATTTTTGCATCCATCTGCACATCCTCTGATGAGGAGCTCCAGGGATGAACCACCCATCCCCTCTGTCTGGTTTAAACAGGACTCCCATTAAGTGAATTAGCTCCCATTGCCCTCCAGTTCTTGTCCTGATGTATGAACAGCAGATCCCTGTGGATACTCTCTGCATCAGTCAATCTTGACAGCTTTTCCAGGCTAACAAATCCCAGCCACCATCCCAGACATTTATCAGCCCCGTTGTTCTCTGAAGGTTCCTGTGGGATCGGCTGGAACTGTGCAAGGGGAGGGTTAGGCTGGATATCAGGGAAAGGTTCTTCCCCCAGAGGGTGCTGGGCACTGCCCAGGCTCCCCAGGGAATGGTGACATTCCCAAGGCTGCCAGAGCTCCAGGAGTGTTTGGGCAGCACTGCCAGGGAGGCCCAGGATGGGATTGTTGGGGTTTCTGTGCAGGGCCAGGAGTTGGACCCGATAATCCCTGTGAGTCCCTTCCAACTCAAGTTATTCTGGGATTTTAAGATGAGGGTCCAGAACTCCATACCACGCTGAAGGAGTAGGTAATAAGTTGATTTATAGAACAATGATGATCTCTTTTCATCTCCATTCCCTTCCTCTTAATAGCCAGTATATGATTTGGGGCTTTTTGGCTGCTATTAAGCATTGACTTGTCATTTCCACAGAAATATAAAGAACCCTCTTGATCATTGCACCTTTTATCCTGAGTAGTAGTGGCCAGTTTAAAGTGGCAGTGGTCAGCTTAAAGCTCCTCACTTTATAGTGAAGCCCAGATGCTGTCTCCCAGTGTGCATCCATTTACAGATAGGTCTGCTGAATTTCACCCTCTGTTTTGTTTATCAATCACTCATTCCTGCCAAGCTCTTTCACATTCTTTCACTATCCATCAACAACTTTATTCCCCTGACTAAATCCTGCCTCATCACCAGATGTTCTCACTGTTTGCTCTCCTCCCCTGACCACTTATGAGTGCATTGAACAGCACAGGCTCCAGCTCAGGGCTCCACTGGTGAACTTCCCTCACTGCAAGAACTGCATTATTTGGTTACTTATCCATGCAAGGAGCTTCTCTCCTATCCCATGGATGCTGAGTTTCATTAAAAGCATTTTGTGGAGAATTTTATGTACAGTCTTTTGGAATTCTCAAGTGGGTTACATCTATCAGATCAGTCTATTCACTTGTTTATTGATCCTTTCAAAGAACTCCAAGACATTTTTAAGGTAGGACTTCCCTGCACAGGTGCCGTGTTGACTCTTCCCCAGTGAGTCACATTTGTGCATGTGGCCATTACATTTTACTAATTTGTCCATACAAACACCTGTATTACACTTCTGTAGTTCTCTGAATCCTGGCTAAAGTATTTTGAAAAACTGGTGTTACATTTGACTCTCCAGATGTTGGAAAAGCCTGGGAAAGCTGGAAGCTACAAGGCTCACACAAGTGACCCACGGAGCAGCTGTTCAGAGAATATCTTGTCTTTATAGCACATAGAAATGGTCAGAGCTCAGCCAAACTGCTCAGTTCAGGCACAAGAGATCTTAATTGCCATGATTGCTTTTGCTCTCTGCATGAAAACTTCGAAAGCTCTGCAAACATCCAAAACCTTAAACTCACTGCTCTACACCGAAACTGCCAGTTTATACTCCAAATTATTTAGGTTTTGTAAAAACAGACAATGAGGGCTTTGTTCAAGAAAAATGTAAGTAAGCCAGCAAATAAACAAGACAAATATAGACCCTGGGGATAAACATTTCAGCTTGGGACATTGACAATGTGGTTTCAGTTATCAAACCCAAGTGATCCTGGTGAACAGGGCAGGGAAGCTTCCTGGAGCCACCTCAGTGTGCACAGAGAGGGCAGGCAGTGATCCCCCAACATTCTCCTGTCCTTCATTTCCTACCCTGGGTGCTCAAAACAATGCTCTTGAATGATGCAGTTCCCTCTCAAAAATAAGGGTTTCTTCTAGGGTTTTTCAAACCTCCTGCTCTCCCATTCATTCCCCTCCTTGTGACTCCAGTTCAAATATCCACATGTTCCTTCCACATCTGCCAAATGTTTCCAGCAACCACATCTCCCTGCCTCACCTTGTCCATACCTTTACCCCTTTCACCCCAAACCTCAACTACCTCATCCATTTACTTTAGTCCTTCCCAATTAGTTCATCTCCTCAGGGTAGAGACTTCCTTCCCTTGGGCTCCCAACATTTTAATGGCTGACTCTCAACATTAATTCACTTTCTTTTATGTGCAATAGTGATGAAGGGTCAGACTATACCCACTATTTTACACATGACACTTAATCAGAGAGAATCTAAGTTACTGAGGCTCACAGCGACAATCTGTCACAGCAGAAAACTGAACCCATATCTCCCAGGTCCACAGGAAATGCTGTAATGATGGACCAGCCCTCCTCTCTCAGGTGGGGATCCCATTGTGGAAGTGGTGGTGGCACACGACAGAAAGGAATTAATTGTTCTAAATACACATAGCTCACCCTGGTCCATGTTCAGACCTCTGTAGGGCTCACATCACAGATCTGTTTAAGGGAGAAAAATGGAGTGGTTGCAGCCCCATCCTGGGATAAAGCACTATCAGTACTCTGCAGCTCAGCTAAAGGGAGGCATCCAAAGAAAATTCCGTTTGCCAGCAGAGCAGGGCAGTGATTTTGTGTAAAAGGAGCCTTAGCAGTGGGTAAGCCCGGCAGCTCTGGCAGCACCAGCCTGTTTGTGCTAACGATGACAGCTGCACAGAACTGGGAAAGTTTGTAGCTTTGCATGTTTCCAACCCATCTAGTTGCCCTTTTCAGGAGTGCTGTCCAACCGCAATGGCCCAAGGCCTCATCTCACCCCTCCCTGGAAATAGAAAGGCAGCTGGTATATCCCACACTGTACCAAGGGCCTGTAAAAATTTATGTTATCCAGCTGGCCAGGAACAGGAGGAGTTCTGAGAGCTAAAGCCACACTCGGGGACTGGTGCATTTGCCAAGTGCCTACGGAATGAAGGGAAGATGGGTCTCAGCCTCAGGACTGCACTCCTGCTCACGGGTCCCATGCCTGAGGACCCCTTGTCGTGCAAGCATTCCCAGACAGATCAGGGAACAAAGTGTCAGACTTCCTTAGATTACTCACATGAACCAAACAAGTGGGATTTGGCCTGAATACAGGAATCAGTCAGTTATCCACTGCTAAAATATAGTGGATAATTGAAGATGAAAGGCAGCTGTAAACAAACAGCAGACCAGAATATTACACTTTTCAAAAGCACTAGGGCTGAGCAGCGCATGGAAAAGTACATTCCTATCCATCTGAAATGGCAGGATAAACTTTGATAAACAGGACATCATTATCAAATTATGGGTCAGATGAAGTGTCCTCTGCCACACAGATGAAAGTGAATGTTGTCACCCACAGGGGAGGTGATGCCAGGAATGGGCCGTTCTTGCCTGGACACAGGTGTAGAGCTGAAAGTCGGGGAGGAAGGGAAAGGTTAAGAGCTTTGAAGAGTAAAGATTGCTGCTCCTGCTGCTGGGAAGAAGGAGAGGACAGCAAGACAGCTGCTCTTGCTGCTGGGAAAGGCCATCTCCTCCAAGCACCCCAACTTCTCCATCAAAGTAGTAGTGGAAGGGATGGCTCTCCCAAGGTCTGGCATGCACTGAGCAGGCATCAGGGCCAGGAATCTCCCATCTCCAAAATTGCTTTGCCTAGAACTACAACCGTGGTCCAATTCAATATTCAGACCAGATGTATGAGTCTGCCAAGGAACACATCCTGCCCTTGGTGTTTCTTCTCACCAACAGAACCAGAGCCAGCACTACATGCTGGAGAATCCCCATCTCTCCATTTGCCCACTCCCACACAGGGTGTCTGAAATTCCTCTTAATATTCCATGATGACATCCCTGTGCTGTCCCATGGCACAGAGCATCTGCTAAAATCCACCATCCTGCTACATGTGCACAATGTCCCATCTGGGCAGCTCTGAAGACCAACTCTGTCAGGTCCTGCCCAGGCCTGGCTACAGCCCAGCTGACCCAAACAGGCAAAAAGAAGGGTCAGTCTCATTTACAACAAATGACACAGCCACAAGGTGAGATTGAGCTTTGGCTCAAAGCCTTCAGTGTGATCACTCCTGCACCACCCCCAAGGAACTGGGAGAATCAAGTATCACCCCTTCCTTGCTCACCACACGTTGCAGAGTGGGGGGAAATACGGCAATCCTGTGGCCAGAACATCTTGCTTTTCCCTCATTCCAGCTCAACTCCATTGGCTGGCACACTATGAGAGAAATGAAATACCTAGAGTTTCGTCCTGACTTTCTTCACCACTTCCCTGCTCATCTTTGCACCATCACTCCTGCCCCTCATCTCTGGGAGAAGTGGGGAACCAGAGGCTCCCATGCTGGGTGGGAGCCTTGCACGTCCTCCTGCAGCTGTGCTATGGCTGGTCCAGTTCAGCACATACTGCAGGGATGATTCAGTTGCAGTAAACTCACCACAATCTGTGTCTTTTCCTTTTTTAAACATGATCATTCCGTTTCCAAGAACAGACCAATAGCTTTTATAAGCCCTACAAATATTCACCTTTAAAAATATGCTCCTTCTTTCTGGAGAAATTACTTTTATGTCTATTTTTAAAGTACAAAGGAGTTGTGGTTCTCCATGCGGTTTTACAGTTTATGGTCCCACACATTTTGCAAACTGTAAAATACGGATGTTTCCCTAGTGGAAAAATTTCACTATAAAAAATTCATGGAGTTTCCTGTTTTCACATGGGGCTTTAGTATTTTCTCTTTAAAAAAAATATCACCCCTATGGAAGAATCTGGTAGAGGATAATGGCAAAGGAGTAGCATGCTACAGATGTGGGAAGTGTCCAACAAAATGCAATGGGAAATGATAACCTCTGCTAAGAAAGTCATAGAGTAATTCAGAAGTCCCTATTACAGTTTTCATTTACTGATTTGTACCTTTCTTTATTTTTCATTACAGATTAACTGAATTCAGTCATGTTACATCTCATGTTCCACTGAGGTAGAACAGGGTAAGAGCACAGAACAGAGCTTGCAGCCCAGGAGTGCTTTGGGACACACACCACAGGGACAGAAGGATCTGCCAGGATCCTGGTGTGTGCAGCATGTGTGACAGTGACTCCACAGAGTGGGCTGACAAGAGGGACCGGGAGAGCCCCTGGAAAAGGATCAGCAGGACACTAAGCACACTGGAGGGCACTGGACTCACAGCACAGGTTGCATAGGCTTAGAGCAGGGGGACTGAAACATCAGAGAATCACAGATTCACTGGTTTGGGTGGGGAGGGACATTAAACTCATCTCATTCCAACCCCCTGCCATGGGCAGGGACACCTTTCACTGCCCAGGTTGCTCCAAGCTTGTCCAATTTGGCCTTCAGGGATGGAGCAGCCACAGATTCTCTGGGCACCCTGGGCCACAGTCTCACCACCCTGACAGGGAAGAATTTTCTCCCACCTAACCCAGCCCTCCCTCAGTCTGAAGCCATTCCCCCTTACCTGTCACTATCTTACCCCTTCCTCAGGAAACCTCCTCTTGTTGGGGGGAGTCTCTGACGGGCAAAGGAAGAAAAATGTGCCACAGGAGAGTAATCAAGGAAGTCTTAAGGTCTCCTGGGACGTCTGGGTGGCTGATGCAACTTTGATACCACTCACTACTCAGGGTTTAAAGTGCTTAAAGGCAAACCCTCTCTCTCTTCCATTTCTCTTTTCTATCCTTCACACCTCACTTGTGTACAAGAGTGACAACGTGACTTGTGGCAGCAGCAGGATGTCACTGCATGGCCACCCTGTAAAGGAGCATTTTGTACAAGATGAGGACTGATCCAATAGCCCAGGGAAAGGAACTCTGTTACAGCCTGGAGTGAGAACTGGCTTCCTCCCTTCCTCCTGGAAAGCAAGATCCTAGATTACAGCAATGACAGCAGCAAGAATAATACCTCGCCTGTGTGTTCAAAGCCCTGCCTGGATTTTTTTGTGGCTGTACAAATGGGCCTGTTGACAAATATTAGTGCTCAACACAGCCTTTGCTTCCCGTGTATCAGTAAATCACCACGGCTGCAGCAAAGCTATGAGTATTTGTCTCACAATACTTTATGTACAGTCATGATCTGAGCTCTCACAGCTGGCTTTTTCACTCTATTTATTGTCATTTCAGCAATGCAGGGATACCTGGACAAACTTACAGCCTTGTTTTATCACATACTCACCACATAATGTCAGATAATGCTTATCATGTAAGACTATTGGTATTTTCAGTGTAGCTCAGAGGGGAAGCCCATCAGCTGGGTAACAAATCTTTTCTAGAACTTTTTGCACCTGGAATAATGTCTTGAAACCTCTGCAGAATCTTGTGAAAAGAGTTATTTTGTCACAGAAAGAATAATCTTTTTGGCTTCTCATCTCTCATCCCAGCTGAATTAGCCAAATCAGAAAATTCAGTGCTGTCAATGGAGATTGTGCAAGTTCAGTTCAAGACTGTCCATCTAGAATCTGTTGTTCAAACCTGCAGATAATATGAGACTGCCTGCAGTGCCTTAAGACACCTGGGAGTCATGCTGGAATATCCTTCACTACGCAAAAGCCCTGGGGACACAGACATCAAGAATTGTACTACAGTCACACAGCCAGGCAGTGTAGAGCCAACAATTGAAATGTTTTGGGTTTTTTTTTTCACTTCTTAAATTTTTTAAGTATTCTCTGCATTCCCTCTGCAATTCTCTGCTTTTCCACACTGGTCCAAGGGCTGACCACAGCTGGGACTTCTCTGTAGGTTCTTCTAGATATACACAGGCTGAGCAGGACTGTGGTGCATGAACTGGTCATAGATTTCTCCACACTCAAAGCCTCTATAAGCTTTTCTCTTTGGGCTGGGAAACAGCACAGCTTCACATCCCAGAATTCAAACTCAATTCACTTCCTACTCCCCCTCTATATTCCTCTCTTTTTTTTTTTTCTTTTTTTTTTTTAGCTGAATGGCCATAAACTTCACCAGCAGATTCCATACGGGTTATGTTACACCACCACCTGACTCCAAATCAATTACAGTCCAAAGGGATAGAGTTGCAGAGAGTCTGTGAAGCCCAGCCCTGGGGTTTCCATGAGGGACAGAGAAACTACAGTGCTAAGAACAGAGCCTGGAGATCCAGCTGAAAGAACTGAGTGATTTCACGATGAAAGCATGGACTGGGAGGCAGGAGAGCCAGGTCTGTGTGCCCTGCTGCTGGCTGCCTGCATGAGATCAATCTCTTTATTTCATATCTTAGTATATGGCTCCTTGCACACCAGAGTGCCCCGTTTCTGGGGCTTCTCTGTGCTATCATAACCCAAATATTTCATTATAAACATGCAGAATGTTTTCTGGAGGACAAAGGCACTGTGAGGGTCTGAGATTCTGTTTCAACACAACACCAGAGATTTCCACTGCAATTCTAAGAAATATGAGCACACTGATCAGTAAGAACTACCAGAATAACCCATATTCTTCTCTGACATCAATCACTAGAGGGAAATCACAGGAAGATGAGAATGGAAGGGACTTAATTCACCATATTCTGCTTCCTGCTGTTACAAACAACCGTGTCATATAATCCTTTTCATAAGTCACACCTGACAAACAAACAGGTGTATTTTACAAGGCTGCAAGAAGTGCTTGTGAAGGGTACAGCCACAGAGATGAAATTATGCAGGGGTTGGATGCCACAGATCTCAGGAATGAGGCCCTCCACCACCAACAGCAGTTGTGCTCCACACCAGAAACAACACAGAGCACAGAGGGCACCTGGCTTTGTGCTTATACACCGAAAAGGCTGTGCACAAGGATTGCTCATCTCTCCTTCTCCATGCCTTCCCAAGAGAGACTGGAAAAGGAATAGAAAACACAGTATTTCTTACAACCCTGGGACACAAAATGCTCAGCACAGCGTTGTGCCGCACCGTGTTGAAATAGTAAAGATAATTTGTTTTCTGCCAGTCTCAGAAGAAGCTCTAACATTCCTAATGAAATGAAGTTCAGCTCCTTTAGCTTAAGGTTGAACTCACCAAATCTAGAAAAATCCCTGGGACTCACAGCTCTTTATCCTTCATTTATCTCACTGAATGGAGAAAACCAGCAATGACCAGGCACTGTGGCAAGAAAGCAATGGATACAGGGCCTGGTGAAATGTGCTGCATCCCTACATGTCCCAGTGAGGCACAGCCTGAAGTCTTGGCTAAGTTTTTAACTCAGCACAGCTTGGAAGGGTATTAAAGAAGGGAAAAAAAGAAAAGTGAAGATTTCTGGATAAACCAGCGGATGATGCTGTTGCTAAGCACCTGTTCGATAAGTTACATAAAGAAACATGACACATCACCCAAAAGCCCAAAGCCAAATTTCTCTGGAACAACTTTACTAAATCAATCAGATTACACAAGGAATGACCTTAGTTCAACACACCTCTGCCTAGCAGCCACTCAGGGTTTGCCCTTCCCAGTTTTAGCACTGTTTCTCAAAAAGAATTGCAATGGAGACCAGGGAGTTCACCGGAAAGTCAGCCTTTGTAGATTTGGAGTTATAGGGAGGGGGAAGGAGGGGGGTTACAGTTCCTCTCCTGCCCTGAACTTCCCTGCTGCAGGAACTCCGAGCTCAGCACATACGTTAGTGCCTTTCAGGGCATTCAAACCAACATAAGCACAGAAAGGGAAAAAATCTTGCCTCGACAGCTTTTGATACAACCTGGAAAACAAACAGCTTGGAAGAGGTCCTTTTTCCTCAGCAGTGAAAATCGTGGTAAAGCACCATCTTGATAGTTCCCAAAGAGATTCATTTACAAAGATCAGTATAGGGGAGGCTTGTTTGGTCTCCCGAGATGTATCTCATCCTCTGACAATTCACTGAGACCTTTGCTGTATCTCGCTATATGTGTATAATTATCTGCTCTGATACCTGAGCTCCTATGCAATAGTCTTACTCCAAGTAATCCAAACTATCCCCAAGGCATGGCACACACAGAATGGTCAGGGGAGAGAGGGGAGGAGGGGCAGCGGACTTCCCTCGTTTGCCGCTGGAAATCGGCATTTTAGGGCCTTGTAGTCATTTCCTTGCTAGTGTGAGGAAACTTTTTTGTACATTTATATAAAATAGGAGGCCAGAAGTGCACACCCCCATCTTACTTCCTAATATATTATGTTCTCCCCTGCCGAGTCCTGGGACTTAGTCTGGATTTGGTAACTGAAGTAATATAAATGTTAGCTAAGAAGTATTCCAGCAATATGGTTCCAATTTAAGCTTGTTTTGAAGTCTAAAGAACTAATATGTCTCAGAGATTCTTCACTGGATGTTTAGCTCTAATGTAATTTGTGCAGGAGTGCACACTGCTCTCTAGAAGCCCTTCTGCAGTGCTCCAGAAAACAGGTTCCTTCCCAAGCAGGATGGAATCATAGAATCCCAGGATGGTTTGGCTTGGAGGAGACCTTAAAGATGATTGAGTTCCAACTGCTCTGCCATGGCCAGGGCAACTTTCACTGGACCAGGTTGCTCAGAGCCCTGATTCCTTGAGGTTGCAGAGCAACCACCAGCCCCAGCCCCGGCTGATACTTGCTGGCCTCTTGTGAATTTTGAGCCTTTGCTTGGGGAATGGTGTCCTATTTGCCAGGCCTTGTGGATAAATGAAGGCAGCATGTTGCCACTGGTTTCACTCCCCTTTTCCTCTTGTTTTTCAGAGGTGAAACAAGCCACCTCTGAGGGAAACCATGCTTTGCAAGCTGTTTGCACTTTACTTCAATAACATGCTTCTTGCAACGCTGCCTTTATTTGTGTAGACATGCATTCTGAAGGTTTGCCTGCCCCCTTTTCCTCCCTCACACCCCTACGGAGCCCCTGCCTGAATCCAAGTAATGAGCTAACCCATGGAACTCATTGCCCTTTATCTTGCTGGGGAACGTGCACCTTTTGAACTGCCATCTGCAGATTGTGTTGATGCACTGACTTGTTAACTGTGCCATACTGTGAAGGAAATGGCATGATTTAGATCAAGTGCTCTGGACGGCTGTTCATAAGAAACACTTGAGCCAAGCTGTTACTGCTCAGGATGTGCCCTGGGGAGAGGGGTTTCGTTTCGGGTCATGCTCTTGCCTTGTATGAGGGCAGGCGCAAAGTACTGAAATCACAGTCCTTCCCTGAAGCTGAGGGGAGGGGGGAGGAGAAACATTATGAAACCATAGAAGCGAAGCTGCCAAATTAACTTCTCACCCTTTCAATCACACTCCAGAGGATAAAAGCCTAACATTTCTGCCTCAGAAACAGGCTCAGTTTACACCAAACAAGTTATTTCTCTAATTTATCAGACGTGCCAGCTATCATTCTAATTATTGGAAACCTCAGACTTTTTATGAAGTCAGATGTACAGCGTTATTTGCATGGTTGTAACGTATCACCAGATAAATAGGTCTTGGGAAAAGCAAGGCATTTTAGAAAGGGATCTGCAAGTTTCCTTACACAGTTAGGGATTTAAGAACACTATCACTATGAAAAAAAAAAGTGGTTCTGGATTTAATTTTCCTTAAAAAAAAAAGCTACTTCCAACATAATGTAACATAGCTCAACATGAGAGGAGGAGACTCTGACGAAAAGCTCATCAAAAGACTCCCGTTGACTTTCACTGGCTTTGGATCAACCCTTAATTCTTTATCTTCCTTTGCCTAGTAGCACAATCATGGAAACAAGCTAACACCCAGCAGCCAGGCCAGGCAGAGGAGGAGGAGGCAGCAAGAGCCATGGGGACCGGCTGCTCGCCCAGCCATTCCCAACACAAACACTGATTTGTCCGTTCTATGTAAATGGATGATTAGAGTCATTCTCTAAGACAAATTTACTTTTCTGCACACTCTAAATCTGTTTAGTCACTTTAAAGGTGTCAATTATTGGAGCATGCTAAGACTATGAATTTCTTAGTAATAGCTTTAATAACATTTTGAAATGAAAAGCAGATACCTTGAAGTTGGCTTACTTTGAAAAGACATATGAGTAGATCTGGTTTTAATTTATGTCCTATTCTACATCTGGAATCCCTTATAATTAAAACTAAAAGCTGGACTACTACTTCCACCTGTCAAATGATGAAAAGATGAATGCACTAATAGCTTACTAAATAGCCCAACATGATCGAGTTTACTTTCCCGTTCTATACAGTAAAAAAGGATTTTGGACAGGAGGCTAAAGGTCTTTGGTCATTACTAATAACACACTTTCAGTATTAACCTACATACCCCACTACCAGCACCACCACCGGTGCCTTTTAACACCAAGATCCCTAAACTGCACTTTGCATTTTGATCACTTGTGTGCATTCAGCTCTGCTGCTGCAGCCTGTCAAACTTTGCCATTCCACAGGTGGATTTTCTTTCCTATAACTATTTCCAGCCACTCCACATTTTTCTTCTTCTCCTCTTATTCTCTCATTAGCTACTTTAATCCATCAAGTTTTCCATCTGTATTTCTGAAGCTCTCTTATCCCAAATTACAGCTTTCTCACTAATGTGAGCAGTTCAGGGCATGCAGCAACTTGGATCCTATTTTTGCATCTTCTGGTCCTGTTCCTTTATGATCCCATCACCTCCTGTTCCTGTTGATCCACCTGCCTCATCTTACAACACTGGCTGATTCATGACAATTTCCCTGAGTGGATTTGCACAGAACCAAACAAATCTGGACCTTCAAAAGGTAAGTAGGGTAAGTAGGGCCTTGAAGTACAAACACTGTAAATAAAGTGACAGCTGTTGGGTTAATGGTTAAAACACAATAAAAATACTCTCCTACAGAAATGCTGACCACTTTTTCCCTAATGTGTTGATACATCATCCATGGGTCTTTATAGATGCACAGTCAGATTATGAATCATGTAAGGGAATCCAGGAGATTCCAACTCTTCAGTGAGAGCACACAACCTCTGGAGCCCCTCTGCTCTGGAGCCAGGCTGGGAGAGCTGGGGGTGTTCACCTGGAGAAGGCATCAGGGAGAGCTCAGAGCCCCTTGCAGGGCCTAAAGGGGCTCCAGGAGAGCTGGAGAGAGACCTTGGACAAGGGATGGAGGGACAGGACACAGGGAATGGATTCCCACTGCCAGAGGGCAGGGATGGATGGGATATTGGGAAGGAATTCCTGGATGTGAGAGTGGTGAGACCCTGGCACAGGGTGCCCAGAGAAGCTGTGGCTGCCCCACCTGGGCTAGTGAAAGGTGTCGCCAAATTGGACATTGGGGCTTGGAGCAACCTGGGCTAGTGAAAGGTGTCCCTGCCATGGCAGAGGTTTGCAATGAGATGAGCTTTAATGTCCCTTCCAACCCAACCCATTCTGGGATTCCATGGTATAGCATTGCAAAGGGATTCACTCGCCTGATGTTTTTTGGATGTGAGGTTTCTTTTTTTCAACATCTTTAAAGATAATTGGGCAAACATGCTGGAAAGAATGGCTCTGAAAAGCCAGAAGAATCCCAGACTGGTTAGGGCTGGAAGGGGTTTAAATATCATCTAGTTCCAACTTTCCATTAACCCAGGTTGCTCCAAGCCCCGTCCAACCGGGCCTTGGACACTTCCAGGGATCCAGGGGCAGCCACAGCTTCTCTGGGCAACCTGTGCCAGGGCCTCAGCACCCTCACAGGCAAGAATTCCTTCCCAGTATTCCATCTAACCCTTCCCTTTGGCCATTCCCCCTTGTCCTATCCTTCCATCCCTTGTCCAAAGTCCCTCTCCAACTCTCTTGTACATACACATTTTTTAAGAAATAAAAGAGTAGCAGAGGAGTTCACTTCAAAAGGAAAACTTCAGTTCTGTCCTTGCAGAATCCTTGCAGCAGCCAGCCAGCTGTGTGGGCTGTCTCTGAAGATTAATTGTCTCATCGCCTGCTCTTGTTTTCTCTGTTCATAGAAATATGAAAATATCCAATCTGAAAAACAGGATTTTACTCTGCTTGCTAAACAGCTTGGATTATTCTAAAACATGAGGGTGTCTGGCCTAGATAAAGCAGTCTAATTAACACTGTTGTTGGTATCCTCACAGTATTGCTATTTCCAGTGAACAAACCCCCCTCCAGCAGTTCTTACAGTTCTGAATATTGAGGAATAAATTATTTTCATATTACTGCATTCCTCAAAGGAAAATAAAAGTCTTGTCCCCTGAGTTGCTAGAGAGCTGCCCAAAAGCCTCCTTGGCATGAAAATGCCAAGAGACATGAATATTCCAGCAAAATGCTCGAGCTGAGGCAGGGAGCTATGGAAAAAGCTGTCTCAAATATTACAAATGCACAGCACTCGGCCTCTTACGTCAATGCAAAGAGTAATGTTTCGGCTGCCCCAGCAAGTAGGAAATGATGCAGGTATTAAACATTATTACGAGAACAGAGACACATTAGTTTCTGCTTATGCACTAGGACTGTGAATGGAGCTTTTTGTTGGGGAGGATTTTCGTGGGGAAAGTTAATACACTTTGTCCAGACCATGAGATGGTACAAATCAGTGTAGTTCCATCTAAATCAGTGGATCAGTGTTGATTTACAGCAGCTGAGGATCAACCCCCTGTTTTTTTGGCCTGCTGAGGATTGTATAACATATACTGCCCAGAAACACTGATGACAAATTTGAAACTGTGTAGGGATACACTGAACCAAAAACCTGATTCAAACCCAAACTGGCTACTCTCCTTTTAAATCACTGAGAGCTGCTGTCTTAAACATTACTGTCAAAGGAGCATTTTTAAACATGGATCAAAATCTGGTGGCTGCACCCTCCAGTCGGTGCCACGCATGCTGCATTCCATCCAAACTCCAACCCGCTAGTGCCGATTCATAAATGATGTGTTGGTTTAATCTATTTTTCACAGGGGGTGTTTCAGAGCAGGAAAATTAGAAACAGGTAGAAGGGACTATTATTACTGTCTCACAGTGTGCTCTTGTACATGAGGATTGGATTAAGATAACATCTGGTCTATATTTCTTGAACTATTTCCCTTTTATCACAAGAAAATCGGCAACCCATCTCACAACTGCTCCTAATTTAGATCTAAATATCACTGATGAAACATTGTACAACATGCTGTTATCTATTAAAATGATTTCCCTGAAGGAACAGTGGATACTTTTATATCTTCCAGTGAAGCCAACCATATTCTCCCTTAGCACTAACTAGTTACCTTATAATCATATACGCAAATAGTAAAAGCAAAATCACTTTGGAAAAAGCAAATGAATGCCCACCAAACCTTCAGCTGGTGTAAGTTAAAGCACATTCACTGATTTCAGGTCCATTTACACCATTCTCCTTGTGACAGTGATTTTGGTTCATGGTCTGAAAAACTGTGAGGTGCTGAGCAATTTCACAGTCATTGCTTTTAAAAGGAACTGGTTAAATCATGCAAGCATAGAATCAGGAAATAGTCTGGGCTGGACAGGACCATCATCCAGGTCATCCAGTTCCAACCCCCTACCACAGGTAGGGATGCCCCTCACTAGATCAGGTTGCCCCATCCAAACTGGCCCTGAACACTTCCAGAGATGGGGCATCCACAACCAAAGCTAAATTCGGGCTCAAACACATAATTCAGCAAAGTTTTTAAGGATGTGCTCTTACACAAACACAGCAGAGGAACAATGAACAGTCTGAGGTTTTCCTTGGGAAGCAGAAAGGCAGAGCACAGCACCCTGTCATCCCTCCCATTTGATTCAAACAGAGAAATTGTCCGTGGAATGCAGTAATCTTTTTTTCAGCACTTTGTAGAGTTCAAGTCCCCAGAAAGCTGCCTATTGAGTTCAGCAAATAAAAACTTCTGTTTTCTTCACGAGTCTATAATTCTTTTTCATGGACAGTAAATCAGAAAAGGGGAGGAAAAAGGCACTTTACAGTCTCAAGCTATTTTGCATACCTTAAGTGCACATCAGTTTTTCCCATTTCCATCATATTGTTACCACTTAAAACAGGGGAATTAGATATGCATACGTTCCCTGTATTAACTGCTTTAATTTAAAAGTAATTTCTACCATCTGGAATTACTATTTACTGTTGTTTGGAAGAGGGGGGAAAAAAGAATCTGAAACTGTAGAAAAGATCATCACAATTTCTTTCAAAGAATAACCAATCTGAAGGAGGGAGATGCATACAAGGAATGCAATTGATTATCCACTGGTCAAGCTGGATATTTTGGAGGGAATTCTGAGAATAAAAAGTCTCTATGAGTTATCATCAGTCAGACTGGAGCCATTCAGTTTTCACCTGCTTGTGTTTGTTGTCTGGCAACCAGTCAAGGGTGCTATTAGCAGAATTAAGCTCCAGAAGAAAAGATTACCCTGTAGGAGGTAAGATAAAGACTGGAAAGTGTGGCTTGTTATCAGTATCACAATAAGGACCAGGTCAGAAAGGATACAGTGTGGGTTTCCTTTCAAACAGGTAATCTCTGCTGAAATAATAGAGTAATTGTTGCTTTGAAACCTTTCTGTGCTGCAGCACACTGCAGCTCATTTGATACAGATTCTGGATTTAATGGAGAACTCCAACAAATCTGAAACACACACAGGGAAAGCAAGAAAAGAACAGGGCACCAGTGGAAAATGTCTTTATCCTGTAATTCCAGGTCAATATAGCAAAACATAAAATATTATTCAGGGCACTTTTATACCTTGATTTATGTCTCCCCTCCTTCTCAGGCTGCTTTCTATCTGTCTGTAAAGTTTTGGTCTATAAACATGCAGTAATGTAATACAAAATATTGCAAGAGTAATAACATATGCAATTACAGTTCCTCTCACAAATCCTGAACACAAGCAATGAATCAAAGCTTTCCAGGCCTATTCCTTGAAATACAACTTTTTCTAGGTTCTATTCAAAGGCCTGAAAGCAGTCACTGGGACAAGCTGCAGGAGCAAGATGCACATTGCAGATGAGGGACAGCATTTTATGTTTTTCTGGCAAATTGCCTAAATGTTTGTCTTGAAAAGTAATTGTTGAGTGGGCTTCTCCTTTATAAAGAGAGTGCACCTTTCTCTCAGCCATCTTCTCTGGAAATGTGCATTAACTGTTTGGAGATGAAGCTGCAGTTTGGTTTCTTACTGTCTGCAGAAAGTGTTAACCAGAAAAATGGTTGAAGTTTCACAATGCAAAGATGAGCTGGTAAATAATGTCAAAGGAGAAGAAAATATAGGAAATAATTCTCTCATTATCTATCTATCTATCTATCTATCTATCTATCTATCTATCTATCTATCTGTCTGTCTGTCTGTCTGTCTGTGTATCTATCTTAGCTTATGGCAATTTTTGCTTTCCAAGCCTTGGTGTAGATGTACCCTTGTACCCTTTTGGTGTAGATGTCCCGTGTCACACACAGTACTTTCCAAGCCATGGCACAAGGAGGGAGACCTGGTAGAAGCTGGTCAAGGCTACAACATCTTTTGCTGGAGCCATTTTGGGTCCTGGATCAAAAAGCATCAGATTATAAAGGGTTGGTCCATATAGAGGCAGTTCCCTGATCCTCATCTCGGTTTCCTGATGCTTCAGTTACCACAGGGTTACCCGGATTCAGATATGAGATACTTTACCCTTAAGAGTTTGAAGAGCTGCTCAAGGAACTCTGAGCTTGTACAGTTTTTATTTAAGAATTCTTGCAAAAGTAAGGAATGTGCAGAAATTAATTTATGTACCAATGTTTCTATAAAACTTGGGCACTGTGGGTAACTACAGAAAAATCAACATGGCATCAATTCCAGGTAAGACTATTATAAGGTTGTGAGGAGATGCACTCAGTTCTAAAGCCAAAGGTCCATAACCTGGATAATATCAATCCTCTTGATGAAATGGAATACAAGTCTTAAATTCTTAAAATTATTTCATGATTTCACAACCAGAGCAGCTCTGGCTGCCCCATCCCTAGAAGTGTTCCAGGCTGGGTTGGACAGGTCTTGGAGCAACCTGGTCTACTGGAAGGTGTCCCTGCCCATGGCAGGGGGTTGGAATGAAATGAGCTTTAAGGTCCCTTTCAGTCCAAACTGTTCTGGAATTCTATGTTTATAAATTTTTTTTGGTTAAGAGTAGTGGAGCTGACAGAATAAATCAAAAAAATCTGCAAGGCACACTTCACACAATGTCAGTTTTCAAATAGTACTTTATAAAACTTGATTCAACACCCAATTTATGGCATGAATATAGTCAAAAACACTCTCCATATAGAAAATCAAATCCAAAGGTGCAAAGAATAGAGTCTGGGAACTCCCAGGGTTGCACAGGTAATAGCACAGGGATCTCACTGTGGACAGTGCCATTCAATCACACTCCACAGTTCAGAGGAAGAGGCTGCATTGCTGCTGCTAATGATTGCAGATGACACAAAACTGTGTGAAGGAAAGAATAACAGTAAGGATTTGTCAATTCTTGAATTTGGTGTGGATTATTTGGTGGTTGAAGCTCTTTTGTCTATTTACACATCTTTTAATCAGGCAGATGCAAGGCCATGGCTTGGCAGGGGCAGTGCAGGACTGGTTGGCACTGGGAGCTCTTTGGTTCCTGTGTGGGGTGTATCAGCTACAACTTTGCCTTCTGGGCACTTGCCTTCAAGTCACTCCAAACCTTTCCCACTGGAAACGTTTTCACTGGCCTAACACTGTCTGTGCTGCCTACAGCAAACACTAATGGTTATCCACAGAGGGAAAGGAACCAGCCTTGAAGGAAACTCAGTGCCCCAGTCCTTTAAAGTTGATTACCAAAACAATCCCTTGCTGTATCTTGTATTTTGCTAACCTACTCCTATTACCCTCCTTCTTCTGTGATACCTTAAAGGCATCACCAGAAAAGAAATCACCACACAGGCATAAAAGGAAAAAAAAGAAGATGGAAAGCTCCTTATTTGTAATAAAACTTAGATTCCAAAATGAGCTGCACAGAAGCAGCCTCCAGGCTCTTCTGACTCCACTGGAGTCACTGGGGAGCACATGGCCTTGCCTACAGAAGGATCATGGCAGATTTGAGCATATGAGCTGAGGGGGCTGATCCTGCTAACACTTCATACCAGGCAGAGAGCCAGGTGCACAGAGATAATCAAACCAAATCCTAATTAAGTGTCTGAATTCCCAGGGAAATCCATGCATAGTGAGATGCCTGAATATGATTGTGGATGTCAACCCAGCTGCTAACTGCTGTAAATACACCTCTGATTTCCAGAGCAAATGATGGCAATTGTCATTTCATTCTAATTCATCTGTTTTTCTTGAATGTGAGAGAAGCAAACTCTGAGGATGACTACACTATTTTTAGTTGCATTTTCCTAAAGGAAAAAAAAACCTTTTATACCTAAATATGAACCTGAGCTTGAGCAACACAGGGAGAAAATTAGCACATCACTAGAAAATTTTAGAGAATGTATACCACAAAGCTTTGTAAGAGAGCTGTAGGATCTTAAAGAGATTTATATAGTTTGAAACATAATGACTTCTATGTTTTTCCCACATTACCACTGAAGTTAGCTGATAAAAATACCTGGTGAATAAACCAAAATAAAAACATTCTGATCTCACCCAAAAGGCATGCTCAGCTTGTCACAGGAAATAAGAATCCTGCACCTATTAGATCATATCTTTGCTACCCACTCAGAGCAAATGATTGATATAACAGACATGTTGAATCAAGATGTTAGATCATTCTTTTCCTTCTCTACACACTTGCAGCCAACAGATTTTTTTTTCCCCCAGAATATCTGTGATTCCTTAGATTCTTTGAGGCTATTCCCTTAATAATTGGAGGAGCTGGCTGAGCAAAAACCTGCAGCACAATGCTGGGTCAGAGGGATCCTGTCTGTGCTGCTGCAATCAAACCAGCCCAGCCTGAGGAAGTATAAACAGTGCAGGGGGCAGAAGAGCCAAAAGTGGGGCCAGGAGGGAAAACAGGCTGTGTTCTATAGGTGTCCAGGGCAAAGAAAGAAACCCTTCTCCACTTGCACAGCTCTTCAGGGAAGCAGAACCTCTTCAAAAGAGCAGCACCTTCACGAGGTGGGATCCTGTTGGCAGGATCCATTGGTTCCTCCTGCTCTCTGTCACCTTCCTCCTCTCTGCATATCAGAATTACAGCTGGGATTTTCAGTTATGGGACACATCTTTAAAGAAAGCAGCTGCTCTGTTTTCTAGTTGTATGAGCTTTTGCTCTTCACGCCTGGAGATAAGTAAGAATAATGCAGAATAATGACTAGAAAGTTACTTATGTCTGAATTTTGGGGTATAACACAGAGAATGTGGGTGTTCTGAGCACATCTTGGTAACACAGCTGCTAACTGGACATTTTACACTAAAATACATGTCAAAAGTCAGAGGAAAAACTTTATTATTTTGTTAAAACTTGGGACACAGCAATGGAGTTTGACATCTTCCAAAATACAGAATTGTTTCCTGTTGCTTGTGTTCCTTTGTATCTTAGGGGAAGAAATGAGATTTCATTGAGTAGAACTGTCATGGGAATGACACATTTGAGGAAAGAAGTACCCATACCATTAGCACCAGGAAATGTGGTACATTAAGAATGTAGGAAGAAATTTGTTAATAGTGTAAAAGAGAGGGTTTATTAGTTTGGATTATCCCAAGGGGTGTTTGTTTCTCACAAGACTGCAGCAAATTCTTTTCCTCTTTCAACTCCCACAGCAGCATACCTTTGGGAAACACCTACTTCTCCTCCAGTAACTTTCTCCTGCCTCTAATACATTCTTACTCTCAGTCCAAGGAGATTGCTCTTCCTCTAAAGGACAGAACACTGTAGGGATTTTTTCAGAATAAATCCTGCATTTGTTAGGACATAGTATGGATGAAAATGAAGGAAATAATAGAAGAGTAGAAACAAAGGCCATGCTGTTTCCTATGAATAGATACTGGCTGCATATTCAGGATTTATTATCAATAGCATTTATTCCTGATAGATTCCTGACATCAGTCCATGTTCTGCCCTCTTATTGCACCTTAACTCGAAAGGTGTTACACAAATAGCACTCACCTGTATTTATGCATGACTTTATGATTTGAGCTGGATTTCTGTGGATGAAGAGATGGGTGGATACATGAATTGTGGGCAAAGCTGTGAGAATTTTCTGTAATTTTGAAAAACTGGATGGTAAAGATATTTTTTTAAGACAGAAAAACATTGGATTCACAGATGATACATAGAGTCAGGCTCTAACTAAAAATACTTTGCTCTGAGGATGCTCCTTGTTTTCATCCACTGTCAGTGGGAAAACCCCAGATCTACAGACTCTGGGCAGGTCTTATAACTAAACTATTTTGAGAAAACAGATCTTAAAAACAATATATGCAATACAGCTGCTTAGCAGTTCCCCAGGGTTTACTGGTGCTCACTGCCAGCTCTCAGCTCTTTTGGCTTTGAGTAGGGAGGGCCAAATTCTTTCAATTACCCTACAGAGGATGTAGGTCTCTCTGCCCTCCATGCTGTCACCCTGGTGGCTCTGACAAGTCTCCTGCTGCCACACTCTTGTTCTCAGGAAGATCTGTTAACATTTCTGGCTCCTTTTGATCTCTGAACCCTTCTCCTGACACTTTTCACAGCCTCCTGAAAATGGGATTCTTGCAGTCAATACTTTGCTTATTGTCTCTCTAGTGTAAACTTAAATGTTTTTCATCTTGGAAACTATTTCCTCATGTGTGGGGATTTTTTCACAAATCTTCTTGAATTCAAGTGATCTGGGATTTAATAATCATTCTACCACCTGCAATGAGCACTGTCATCTACCCACTGCTCAGGAACTATCCAATATTCTGGGATTTATATCTGGTAACTACTTTTCTTTATTCTGTTTGATCAGTTTAAGTGTGTGGAGGTGCTGCAGCTGACAGTGGATTTTACAGTGAATCCACACTTCAGGATGTGATAGAGGACAGGGAGTCCCACTGGGCCTGGAAGGGTCCCTTCCTTCAGGCCCTTGTGCAGGACAGAAGCCTAAACAAACCATCAAGCACAGCAAGAAAATACTTCTCAGCCTATTATATTCCCCCCAGCACCACCACCCCTCCAATCGGTTAAAATAGCAGTTTTCTGTACCACAAAAGACTGTAATTTGTAAGGAATTCTAGGCACTTGGAAAGCACAAGGGGACACTGAGAGTGGGGAGGTCCTACCCCATAGACACTCCATCCCTTTCAAACCATGGGAATACAGCTGCTCCCTCCACATGAAATGCAGCTTTACGAGATGAATTCTGTTCTCAGCCTGAATAAAAATAAAAAAAAAGATGTTTCCAAAAGTGTACAGCTCCCCCTTAGCCCAGAATCCTTCTTTGAAAACAATGAAGCCTTGTATAGATTGCACACAAAGGAGGAACATGGAAGATAAGTTTACTCTTGCTCCACAAGGAAATCTGATTATGTACCGGTGTTCAGCCTTTTGGGACAGGGAATGTCTCAGCTCTGGGGACATTAGACCCCAAATGGCACCTACAGCCACCTCCACCCCTACATAGCACTGAAGGAAGACTAAAGAAATAAGCTGGGCTGAATCTCCAGTTTAAGAGCACAAGGAGCTCTGGACTGGAGCACGTTCCTCAAGTTTCTGATGGTTTCCACTCATTTCATGATTAGAAAAGGAAAAATACCAAAAGAACTGATGATGTCTGCTATTACTCATTGGACCTCTCCCTCAGAAGGAAAGAAGAATGATCTGGTTACCTCAGACAGGTGAAATCAGTGCATCACAGGACATTTGAGATGTCAGGAGCTGTGCAGGTCAGGAGGGACCAGGTCAGAGTCTCAGGCACCCTCTGAAGAGGAGATGACCCAAAATGGGGTTAATGGCAGTAGCTGACAGAGATGATATCTTACACATGATAAATAGAATTCAGGTACTTAACACTTTGGGTCATTAAAATCAGAAGACACATTTCAGGGGAAAAAGAATATTTTTAGTGTTTCAGCCAAATTCCAACAGATTCAGGCTATGCTGTCCTGGGAGCAGGGAGGCAGGTGGGACCTGCACCAGTCTGGGACCTTCCCCTTCAGTTGTTTTGAGGCTCATGGAAAAGGAGTGCTGCCAGAAGTAACTCCAAGGAAGGTGTACCTCCCCTTCTGAGTCCAAACCCAGGGATAACATGAGGTGAGGCTTGCGGGCTGTGGAGCATTGGGCTGTGATCACAGAATCACAGAAT
>WAAE01002778.1:0-11923 GCA_013400495.1 Nicator chloris
TTTCTCCAGGCTAAACAACCACAATTCCCTCAGCCACTCGCACAGGATTTACACTCTAGTGCATTCACCAGCTTTGTTGCCCTTCTGTGGATGCACTCCAGAATCTCAATGTCTTCCTTGAAGTGGGGGACCCAGAACCAGACACGGGACTCGAGGTGCATCCTCACCAGGATTAGTTTTTCCCAGGTACGTGGCTAAACATGTAGTGTTCTCTGAATTTCTTTGTAAGAGTAGAAATGGACACATTCACTTTGAAATAAAACTCCCACATTTTAATGGAAAACTTTAAGGAAAAAAAACCAGTTTTATTGGTATTTATGACCTAATAAATTGGACAGCAAGTAAGGGAAAAAACAAAAAACAAAAAATCCACAAAACAAACAAACAAACAAACAAACAAACCCCAACAACTTACTCTGTTTGTTTTATGCTGGGTTTAGCTCATCTAGAATTAGAAGGCAGAAGAAAAAAAATTTGTCAACCACAATAAATGATAACCTAATTAATATACGTATAATATACTCACGGATTTACCTCCAAGTAATGTTTGCTAAAACACATTCAACAAGAATCAAGGCTAATGATCACAGATCCGAATAAATAGCGTTGTCATACTTCCATCAGCATATTGATGACAAACTGAGTATATAGTGTAGAGAAAGTAATTTCATGCTTCACTTTCTACTTATTTTCATGTTTAGATAAGCAATTAATGTCCTTCCAGCTGTTTCTGGATGTTGTAGTTCTGGGAGTAGTACTGCACGTACCCAAGCAAAATTAATTAAATGCTGCATAACACTGTACTTGTTGGAACAGAATTCCTAAAACAAAAGCAACCAGCCATAATATTTAAATGCAAAGGTTTATCTGTCTCAGTCTCTAGATGTAGTGAATGGGCAAAATCTAGAGAAAAATATGAGAAATGTCCATAAGGATATTTCTCCAGAAAAATCCTCAGAAACTGCATGAAATATAGAGGTTTCATCAGTTTAAGTATTTTTCTTTGAAGTTAATGACAATATATACTAAAGTGGAGAGAGACACAATTTGCAAGATGCTCTTTACTTATGGTAGCTGAGTTTGATTGACAATTGACTTCTGCCATAGTCAAGAATACCAGTTTACCACATTGTTTAAGCAAACACAAAGAATAATTGCCTTAACTAGATGCTATGGAATATTGACCCCTGAGGATCACCACCCCTCACTGCTCTGTGCTTGCCCATTTTGAACTGTTCACCACAGCTCTTTGAGTGCAACCATCCAGCCAATTGCTTTGTGTAGTCCATCCACCAAATCTGTCTCTGTCTAGTTTAGAGACGATGTCATGTGGAGCAGAGTCAAATGCTTTATATGTCATGGCAGATGACTTCAATTACTCTTCCTTCAATCATATAACATGTTACATGCATCAAAGAAAGTTTTTTCTGGTTTAAACTTAATTTCATGCCCTATAGTTATTATGAATCTGGAATTTTGTTGGCTATGGCAGTGGAAACGAAATTCCAGATTAGTCCAGTATTTCTCATTAGCTTCTAGAGACACACTTAAAATCTCATGTTTTAATGAAGTATTAAGCATATCTTATAAATTCCTAGAAATACTGAATAATGATATTTTAGCACATCTTAATGTATAGGCACTTTTTTCACCCCACATTTCAATAAGAGAAAAGATTTTTTTTTAATTGAATGATATGTCATGATTTGAAAAAGGGAAGGTTAAGAAACTGTGAGACATCAAGAACATTTTCAGCTAATGGCTTTGAAACATCATCCACTTTTAATTAAATAAAATACTTTTTCACTGCATGTTTTCCTGATGAAAGTCCCTTTACATACACAGGTCTCTTCTCATGGCTTCTGACAACAGTGAAGAGGGAGAAACATCTAAGCATTAAGACATAAACTCCATAATCTAGAAACCTTTGGGCTTACATTATGCTTCTGAAACTCACAGAACAAATGCCATCTGTCAAGAGAACATATGTTGTTATTGATTATGAAGGATAACTATCATCAGTGGGAGAAATAACAAATCTTTAGACATTCATAGCAAGTTTTGCTGCTATCTTCAAGGAAAACTAGAAGTTATATTGTGTTTCCTAAGACCAATCTGTAAAACGTTGAATGTGAAATTATAAAACTTTCTAAGAAAAGCCAAAACACTGAGAATTATAAATTAAACAAGATTACCAGTATCATTCATCATAATGTAGAACAGAAAGGTATAGAATGGAGTTTATGCATTGTTTTCCAGGTTGAAGTGTACTATACCTGTGCATGGTTTGTGTATATTTTTTAAGAAAAACAATTTAGCTTAAAAAGACATTCTGCTCTGCTGGTAGGCTATATATTTGGGAGTGTTCCTTAATGAGTGTAGATTTATCCAAGAATTATATCCAAAATTGTATAAGCCATATCCTGATTTTCTACAATCTCCATGCTCTACCCCAAACATGAGAATTCATTAATTTCCAGTACAATATCATTAACATCCTTCATCTATTCATGGTCACATACAGACTTACACTGATCAGTTATTAACTTGGCTCCTTAACAGGAAAAAACCGTAGTGCTGTGTGTGCCAGTCTTGTAAAATTTGAAGAAAGACAGATTGATGCTAGCTGCTCAACTCCCTTGTCTGCATTTGTGTTGATTGCATTCTGATTAGTGTTATTGTCTCTTTAAAAACACCTTTCACTAAGTTGAGGCTGTGATATTATGTACAGATTTTCAGAAATAATTGCATTCAAGAACTGTGCTTTGCATAAATATAGAATAACATAGATTGAGGGAGACAACTCCCTGGACAGAGTAATGTCACATTATCTGAGATTGCCTAGAGCTGTGCCCATCTTTCAAGTGATGGAGACTTCATAACCTCTCTGAGCAGCCTGTTTCACTTTTTCACAACTGTCGCTATTTTTTTTTTGCTTGTTTGTTTGTTTTTATATCTATTTGAAATTGTTCTTGCTGCACTTTGTTTCCTGTGGCCCATCACTCTTTCCCTGTGCATCTCTCAGAAGAGTTTGATTTTTTTCTCTGTTACTACTAATTGACATCCAAAGAAAAGCAGTTGCATTTTCTTAGGACCAGGCATGGGAATTAGGTGTCTTCTTCAGGATGAATAAACCCAGAGTTCTCAACCTCCCCACTCAAGCCTTCACTTCAGCCACCTTTGTGGCCACTTGTTAAACCTCTTCAGTTTGCAAATGCTTTCCTCGTATCTGTGTGGTTCTGAGTGTGTCAGTACTGGGCACTTCTGCAGGTGCCGTCTTATGAGTGGTGAACAGTGAAAAGTAATTACTTCCTTGCACCCACTGACTACTTCTAACTAGGCTCTGTGCTCTCCCTGATGGAGCCCACTTTGGAGCTGGCCTTCCCCACAACAAGGGTGTGCTGCTGACTTTCATTCAACTTGGTTTCCCTCAGGACTCCCATCTCTATTTCTGCAAAGCTTCTTTCAAGTACTGCTGGGTAATTTCCATTTCACACATATTTTGAAAGATATCAAGACTGATTTTGTCTTTTTGTAAACTAAGAGGAAGTTAACTGTAATTTACAAAAAAATGTCAGGGAAATGGGTTTATCCTGTGTGAAGAAAGGGATTAATACTTTTGTGAAGAGACAGAATGGCATTTCATCTAGATCAAATTGTCCCATTTGAGTAGAAAGCTAGCTTGATTTGTTCTATGAAACTACTTGGAGGAATTAATAGATATGGAAAATGAACATGAGACAACTAGAAAACTGACATATTGGAGGAGCACCCAGAGAAACTACAGTATAAACTAAAGAGATGAAGGTAATAGATGAGGCATAAAATGATGAACAGTTAAAAGGCATTGAACAAGAATAAAAATGTAAGAGTAAAGTCCGAAAGCAGAATACAGTAAATAGACAAAACAAATTCAATAAAGGAGCAAATGATAAGCAAAATATGCAAAGTAGAAGAAGAATATGGGAGCAGAAATGTGCCTGAGGCCTTGTGTGATGAGATAAAGCGTGACTGGAAGACCTGAACTGAAGATGTTGGCAGTGAGAGACAAGTGTTGACAAATTACTATGGATAAGAAATGAATAAGTGATGGAAAGAAGATCTTGAAAAGACATACAATGTGCAATTGCAGGACCTGGAATAAGCCTGGAGAACATTCTCTGTGGAGAGGCATACGTCAAATAAATGAAGAAAACAAATCTCAGAATTCTTGTGAGAAAAAGTAAAAATATCAGTACAAAGCTTGACAAGTATGCAGAAAGGGGAAATAATGTGGACTAAAAAATGTGAGACTTCCACAACCTTGCAAGAAAATATAATAAATACAAAAATTACATCATCCAGAATATAGTTAACATCAATTCCAGAAAAGAGCGAGTATGAGCAAATGACAAAACTCATCAAGGGTGAGAAGAACAAGTGAAAAACATATTGAGCATTAACTTATTTATTCTAGTGACATCTACAAGGATGCTGAAGATGTGAATGACAAAGTATGTCAGCGGCTTTCCCAGAGGAATGAATAATATGGATCAGATTCTTCTGATAACAGAGATTCTTGAAAATATCACTGTTAGATAACACACTACAGTAACTTCACTGGATGCAAACAGACTTCAGATTACATTTCAAATAATAGAGTATAGAACTTAAGAATAAATGACATTTTCAAGCAGGTAAGCTTGTTGACACAATATGTCTTTAGAGAATTAGTGGCAGCAATAAAAGCAGATGAGAAACTGACCAGATTATTACAGGCTAATATGGAAAAAGTAGAAAAAGCTTTTGTACTGGAAACCAAAATAGGAAAATTGATTTTATGTGAGAAGAGAGACAACCAAAGGGGAAACCTTAGATGTACAAATGATCATAGAATCATGGTCCTGTTCAACAACTAAATAGTTGAAGAGAATTACAAGACAGAGTCATTAGTGCCTTGAAGAAATTTCTTGTAATCAAGTGCTGAATTGAAGAGGTGAACCAATGGTAAAAGTCAGATTTGTTGAAGTATTCAGGAGGATGATCTCCTTGTTTATCATTCTTTGAAATCAAACATGTCAGACAAGTCTGAATTGAGCAAGTTTCCTAAAGATGAAGAAAATTCCTTTAAACTTTCAGCATTTACTATTACAAAGAAAATTTCCATCAATCATAGCAACAGCAAAACTGCAAGGATAAATTTCAGTTTTTGCATTTGAAGTTATTTAGATATAAAATCCTCACTTCCTGTATGGCTAATGCAAGCTTGTTTGAATACATGTTCTTTATATTTTTAAGGATTTCTGCAATAATAACCTCAACAAAATTTGACCGAAAAGAATCATGCCATAAAGACAAACAGGAAAAATGTTTAAACAGTTTAATCCTCAAAACAAAATGTGTATTTTTTTCAGAGCTAAAAGAAATTGAAATTCTAACTTCTTATGATGGAAATCTTATTATTTAATATATTAATCCATCACTAAAACTTTTTATGTATTCAATATTTTTTCCTTTGTAAGTCTCCATCTCTTCTGGAAAAATATCCAGACCAGGACTAAAGAGATAGTGGTCTTGCACAGACTTCACAAGAAAGAGGTCATAAAAGTTGGTTTCATTTTGTTTCCTTCTCTGCTGGTGTTGTCACATGACCAACTAGTATCATAGTAGTGGTATTTTAGCAGAATCAGATTATTTCTGCAGTCATTGAATGTCTTTTGTCTATGCTGGTCCTCTAGAGTCCTGAGATGGCCCCCTTTCTCCAAACACTACCTAGGGCTCTGTCAGAAATCCTCTATGTCTGCAAAAAACAGACTGGCTATTTCAGGTCAGAGTAACATCTTTTACATCACGGAAAAAGGTGTTTTGCACATTTCTCTTTTCTTTCCTGATCTTTTTCCTCCAGTAAAGATGTAATTGTTTTTTTTCAATAGACCAAAACCTAAAAACATCCTGAATTCTTGAAGATGAGTCAGATTTTTTTTTCCTCTGGGGCTCTTTGGTCTATTACTGACTCTGACTGTTGTGGCATTCACAGTAATCCCATCCTTAAGAACATACTCTGCAGTGTTGAGGTGTACCTACATTCATTCTTTTTCATACTGCCATGACCGTAACACAGCTTACCCTTTTACCATTGTTGACAAGGCTCTGTCACCTCAGCAGGAAAAGGGAAGAAAATGCAGTGAAAAGCTTGTGAATCAAAATCAATTACCATCATAGGCAAAACAAATCTGACTTGATGGAAATTAATTTACTGCCAATTAATAACAGAGTAGGATCATGAGAAATAAAACAAACAAACAAACAAACAACTAAAAACACCTTTATCAGCCCCCTTCTTCATCCCTCTCTCAATTGTACTGAAGAATTTTCTACCTCCTCCTGCCTTTAGTGGTGCAGGATGGATGAGGAATAGAGTCACCTCACCACACTTTGTCCCTGCTGCTCCTTCCTTCTCACTCTTTTCTGCACTCTAGTGTGGGGCCCCTACCATAGAGTCCTTCACAAACTTCTCCCATATGGGTCCTTTCCACAGGCTGCAACTCTTCAAGAACTGCTCTGGGATGGATTCTCCATGGGCTTTAGTTCTTGCCAGAACTGTGTGTACTCGTCAGACACCTCAGCTCCTGCCAGGACCCAGCTCCAGCATTGGCTGTTTCTGGTATGCAGAGTCTCAGGGCACATCCAGCTGCTCTGGTGTGGGGTCCCCCATGGGCTGCAGGGGCATCTGTGCTCCTCTCTGGTCCTCCATGTGGTGCAGGGGCATCTGTGCTCCTCTCTGGCCCTCCATGGGCTGCAGGGGCATCTGTGCTCCTCTCTAGTCCTCCATGGGCTGCAGGGGCATCTGTGCTCCTCTCTGGCCCTCCACGGGGTGCAGGGGCATCTGTGCTCCTCTCTGGTCCTCCATGGGGTGCAGGTGGATCTGTGCTCCTCTCTGGCCCTCCATGGGCTGCAGGGGCATCTGTGCTCCTCTCTGGCCCTCCATGGGCTGCAGGGACACAGCTGCCTCACCATGGGCTGCACCAGGGCCTGCAGGGGAACCTCTGCTCTGACACCTGGAATAGCTCCTGCCCCTCCTTGTTTGCTGACCTTGGTATCTGCGGAGTTGTTTCTTTCATATTTTTTTACTCCTTTCTCACACAGCTGCTGCACAACAGGTTTCACCCTTTCTGAAATATGTTTTCACAGAGGCTCCACCAGGATTGCTGATGGGTTTGGCTTTGACAAATTAACTGACTTAAAATCAGTTCTGTTGGACACAGGGGCAGCTCCCAGTGCTTTTTCACAGAAGCCATGGCTTAAGACTCCATCCTGCTAGTAAAACATTGCTATATAAACCAAATGCAGTAAGAAATTAAAATTCTTTATTTAATATGTACTAGGTGCTTACTAAAAGGGTGTGGCTGGGTGGCAGAGAGGTTTCCTGCTTCCAAAATGCTGTCTGGTACAGTCTAGTTCAGACAGAACCTTTTATAAATAGAAAATGAAACCAGAGTTTCTAGAGGGACAAGGAGCAAAGAGATACTGAAACTGGGATAAGAAGGAAGACTACGGCATTAATGAAAACTGGAAGCAACAGTGTATAAGAAGATATACTGTCAGTCCTCAGATAATATAGAAAAAGGTTTTGTACTTTGAATCTTTTGGTTCTCCACACCCTTTTCTTCCTTCTTAAGCCCCCAGTTTCTTATGCTGAGGTGCAACTTTATTGGGTAAATCCTTTGATCAATGTACATCATGAAAAAGTAAAAGATCCATGATTTCTGGCCCTTGACATTGTCACCCTGTTGTTGATGAGGGACAAGAGCAAAGGACACCTTGGGGTCTGCTGTTCTCATATAGTGCTGCCAGTAGTACACCAATCCACATTTCTTAGGATTCTTGCAAAACAGCCCTTACCTTGGCAGGGTGCTGAGAAAGGAAGGAGATAAAGAAAAATGTGTAAAGTACTGGGTGGCTTCTCCTATACCTACTTTAAGAATTCACTCAATCTCAGTGACAATGAGGAGAGGAAGGAGAGATTGGTATTACTTGTAATATCTTCCCTTCTGCCTTTCCTTTTTCGATAGCTCTGTTCACTTCAGACCAGAGCCATATTTCATTTAACTGCGTTCATCATACCAGACCTACACAGGAAACAGCCCACAGTGAGCCTGGTCAGAATGATTTACTATTACAACACATCACCCTATAGGCTTAAAATGCACAAAAAAGCAATTTTAGCAGCTCTCTGTGGGATGCAGGCAATACAGATTTCATGTTGTAACACAAGAGGAAGAGCAGATATAAACGTCTATACTAACTCTCTCCAAGCAGCCAAGGAATCTCTGGCTGAAGGAGGATTAACTTCTTGTCAGGCATTAAAATCTATAATAAGAAATATAATAACTGAATGGAGTTGGTGGGTGGTTTTGTTCAATGCAGAAAGGATCTAGAAGGTCTGACAAGAATCCAAAAGCTTTGAAACGGGAAACCAACTAAGGGCTATGAGTACTTAACCAGTTAAAGGTTAAGAGAACTGAGCTAAGAATGTGATTTAGGAGTTTGAGAGAGGCTAATAAATAATGACAAAACATTATGATTAAGCCATTTCTGCTTGTGATAAATGATACAGTTCTTTCCCTGAATAAAATTTCACTGCATTCCTAATTCATTGTCCAAATGGACTGAAAAAAAAATATATAAGACTGAACAAAATTTTCTTTTAAATGGGTACGTTTCATAAATGAACAAAGGTTTTAGAGAATTGCTTTTGATGAAGACATCACTGCTTATTGTGGTTGGCTTAGGAATGACACTTTAGCTTCATAGCAATATTCAAGGTTTCAAAAATCATCTACATTTCATATAGGACCTTTTGTTCTTAAGACAGAACTATCACAAAACAATGTTTGGGGTATTTTCCTCAAGGTTGCTCACTTCTTTATTTTTAGTGAAGTCCAGTCTGAATGTCCAACCCTTGATGAATTATTTAGAGGTGCGGAGTGAGGAGAGAAGTCAAAAAAGATTCTGCCATTTGGTTTAATGAAATAGCAAATTAAAAAAAAAAAAAAAAGAAGACATTCTGATTTAAAACCTTTGGTCTAATGTATTGTTCATTTACATTGTATTTATACATCAGAATAAGAAACTTACTGTGAAAAAGGCAACATAATCCTTACTCAGCTACTCACTTAGTGAGCAAGAACTACAAATATATTTACTTTGTATGAAAAATCAATTGGGAAAGTGCATCATTCTCTTTAACACTGATTTGGATACCAAGAATGTACCTAGACACAATTATTTGATTTTTCTCTCACCTAGAATGAAATGTTTGTTCTAAAATGAAATGATTGTACCATCAGGATTTGTTTCTTCATTAGTTTACATTATCTAATAACAGACAGAAGAACCTGAGATTCAGTGAAAGTGCATTTTTCATTATTGCATTTTTAAGCAAAATACAGACCAGGAGTAGTAAATGTCTGCTGGTCTTAAGGTTATATCAACAGTGGGAATAATCACAGATGTTCTACTGATTTATTAACTGATGACAATATCAAGTATTTAAATAGGACTGCAAAGAGGTTTAGAGTTTTAAAATGCTAGGTAAGTGCTAAACTATAAAGTTATCAATGATTTTTTTTTAAGTGAAAAAGCAAAAATTAAATTTATGTGTATGCTTCTATTATTATGCTCCTTGGTAATATTTTGCAGAATTGTAGGATTCTCGTCAAAAAAAAAAAAAAAAAAAAAGCAAACGAGTTCTTCTCTGTGCCATAGGACTTAAAAAGCCTATTTTTCTCACGGGTTTATATTCATTATTATCTTCAGGCTCTGCTACAACCAAATGCCTATGACAATACCTAAAATTGTGGGATTTTTTCCATGTGCCTCAGTCCATGTAATGGATGTATGAAGCTTCCAGATCCTAAGCAGGTTTAGCAAGCAATTGAAGATATGTTTCTCCTTTGGAACTGTGCTTCTGTCTGCCTGGAAAACATATGTCTAAAGCAAAATAAAGAAGGACTTATTTCTCCAATTTCTTATTTGACCAATTTCGTCCTCAGTGCTAGGATAATAATAGCTCCAAGCTCTACTTTAGTTCTTAGGCCCTTGAAAACATTTAGTGTGGGATTTAGGTCTCTAACAGCTCAAAGCAGCTGCCTCAAGGCAGGTTACTCCTATCTACTGAGGATAGGAGTAACCTGCCTTAGAAAACAGAGTAGATTTGACACAGAATATAGAGAATATATCAACTTGCTTCCAAGTTAGTAGCTGGAGGTCAAGACAGATAATTTAGGACACTCCAGATGGTGTTGCATGCTTTAGGAACACCTGAGGAGAACACTGAATATAAGAATCTACATGATATCCAAGTCTCTGAAATCTTATTATAATTAACAGTGATAGTCAATACACTCAGATACAGCTGAAGATGGAACACTAGAGTCTACTCTAAAGTTAATATTTACTAAGACATTGGGCAACAATCTGGAGATTTGGAAATTTGGGGGTCTAGATGTAGATGCTTATGGTCTGTATGGTGAGTTATCCTTATTATTCAATTATTAATTTATCCCTTATTATTCAATTCAGTTAGGGATCTACAGGTGGGGAAAACAAAAATTAATCAACCTAGTGAACCTGGTGGTGAGAGCTTTGAAAAAGATACATCAAGACAGGGAGAAGATGACTCACAGTCATGGGAGGAAGTAGTGGACCAGGCTGGCAAGCAAAGGATGATGTGAAATAAAAAGATCTTAAAAATAATAAAAATAAACTAAAATCAGGACTAAAGGAGGACCACCCTGAACCCATGCACACAAATACAAATATAATGAGAGTACATTTTGAGGCAAAGTCAAGCCATCACACCAACCCATCCTATTTATTTAATTATTTATTAAATTAACATTTTAGTGGTCCAAATCTTTATTTCATCTTATTTGTAAAGTCTTGTGGTGGGTTGACCCTGGTTTGATGCCAGCTACCAACCAAAGACACTCTATCATTCATCTCTTCAACTGGACAGGGAGACAAAATACAGCAAAAGGCTCATGAGTTGAGATAAGGACAAGGACAGATCACCCAGCAATTACTGTCATAGGCAAAACAGACTCAAGATGGGGAAATTAATTTATTACCAATTAAATCAGAGTAAGATAATGAGAAATAAAAACTAAATCTTAAAACACCTTCTCCCCACCCCTTCTTTCTTTCCAGGCTCCAACTTAGTAATGAGTTTTTACCTTCTCCCCCCTCAGTGACACAGAGGGATGGGGAATGAGGATCAGCTCATCATGGGCTGTCTGTTCTGCTCCTCCTTCCTCAGGGGAAGGACTCCTCACAGTCTGTGCCTGTCCCAGTGTTGGGTCCCTCCCATGGGTGAAAGTCATTGTGAATGTTTAAATTGTTGTGTAACTCACTATTCCTGAAACTAAAGTTTAGAAATCAGATTTGGCACACTGCATGAATTTTCTTACCAAAAAAAAAAAAAAAAAAGGGAATCCCTTTGCTCTACTAGGAAGATGAGTTTTATTTGTAATAGTATAAAATGCTCCTCTGTGTGACATCAAAAGCTTTTCACTTGTTGTCTTTGAAAGCAAAGTGCTTAAGTAGAATTCAGAACTAGATCAACAATGGTAGATCCTTCATTCTAATACTACAGAGTGTAAGCAGTTATTTGAACATTTCCAGATTAGAATTTTGCCCTTTATAAACATGTTTTATACATACAAGAGGGCCTGTTGGCTGATTATTCTCTATCACATCTGTTTGGATGGCATCATGCCCATTCACAAGCTCATCAAACCCTTGCCCAAGGGCAAAGCTACCATGCAAGCAACCACTAGTTAAAAACCAGGCCAACAAAGAAGCTACAGTAGGTGAAAATAATGTCCTGCAAGGTAAAGAAAATAGGAAGCTCCTATGTAGAATATATATCTATATATATATA
>WAAE01002779.1:0-15293 GCA_013400495.1 Nicator chloris
TGTCTCTTACAAGGGAGCTGCTGTGGTTTAGATTTAAGGGCTTTGTTGTGTTTTTCATAAGAATGCTTTTCTCTTGTGTGATGATTGTCACACGAGGATCTGAGCTGCTCAGATATTAATTACTTAGGGCCTGCAACAATACACTAAAGTAAAAGGTAAGTACAGATATTGCCTCTCCTTCTCCTGTACACACTACAGAGATAGACATGGGTGTTGCCTCAGTGGTGGGATGAAGAAGCAGAGCTGATTTTGGAGGTAAAGTGAGCTGCCAGCCCAGAGGATGTGTGCAGGATGCTGAGAGGAGACAGCAGCCAGCTGGAACATATGAGAAATGACTGTAGCTGCCCTCCTAATTTAACCTTCATGCCACAAATCTCTGCCTGAATCCCAATGTGCTGTGGAGGAGTGGGACAAGGAGCAGCTCTCTGTAATTCCTGATTTCTCACCATTGTTGATTTTTCACTGTCTGCCTTGGCTCATTTGAGTCCTTCCTCCTCTCCTGTCCGTGGATCTCCCTGGCCTTTGCTGAGTGGGACCTGGCATTCACACAGCACAAGCAACGAGCAACCATCAAGTAACTTCTCTGGCAAGAAAGAATGTCATGACCTCAAAGATGAGCAAACCCAGCAGCAGAAATCCAGGGGAAGTGTGGCTCAGCGAGCGTGCGAGATGGATTGTGCCGAGCAGCACGGGGCTCCTGCTCCCTGGAAGCCACGGCAGAAGCGAGGGGGTCACAGCCCTTGATAAATCCTCTGAGCAGGAGTACAACCACCAGGGTCAAGGTGCCTCACCCGGGAAAGCACTTGGCTGGGAGAGATTTGCTGGTGGATTCCAGGGCTGGCCGGTCCCTGGAACTTGGGTTTCCCATCTGCTGTGCTATCGCTGCTTTATGGCTTCGATTCCCAGCACGGAAAACATTAACTCAGTCTTATTCAAACTGTTCCTTCGCCCCGAGCTAGCCAAGGCACACGCTCCCGTTCGCAGTGTGACATCCTAGGCTGTTTGAAGGGCAGGACAGAAGATGGTGCTGCCGAGCCAACATATTTTAACAAGAAAACTTCCCGGAGCTGCCGCGTTTTTTGACAGCTCCTGTTCCAAAATAATCTTTGTTTAAACTAAAGAGTTGTCAAGGAGATAAGTTTAAGCAGCACATGAGCTACAGAGAAACATCCCACAGCAAGATCAGGAGCAGATGTGGTGAAATATTGATGGACCAGGGTCCCTAATTACATCTCCTACTGAGGAGCTGGGTTGAAATCTGGAGCCTTCCTGCTTTGTATGCGGCACCGTTGGGATAAAGCGATGGGATCCCTTGCAGAGCTACATGGGCAATTGGGCCGGGATGTCTGTGGCTAATGAACGGGCGTCAGCCTTGTGGGAGCTAATGAAATGTTCAGTACAAAATGTGTCACCTCCAGGTACCGTCTGTGCCTGGCTCCTGGAGTTTAATCCTCTTCCCTGCCGCTGCCTGGGCAGCCGCGCTCCCTGTTTACTGAATCTTCTCCGTGTAAAACAACAGGGGCAGCAGAAAGAACAAAAAGCACCTTTGATCATCAAACTGGGAGAAATGGTGTGAAGCTCTTAGGCTTTGCTTTTATTTATTTATTTTGTTACTAAGACTTATGTTACCCGAAAAAGGCAAGTAATTTCCATCCATAGCGCTGGCTGCTTATTTTTAACAGGGAAATTTTAGCTCAAACTGAGAACAGCTATAGGAAACTGGTTTATGTTTCACATCCAGGGTACCCTCGTGCTTCACAGTTCACCTGCCTGGGAATTTCAGTGGTTTGGTGGAAAGAAACATCCTAAATTCAGATGCCTTTTCTAAAACAAATTTATTTGGCACCTGTAAATAAAGTGGCTGTAAAAGAAGGGGCTGTCTCCCAGTATTTAATTGGGAGACAATTAATAATTGAGTGCCAATTTCTAACTCACATAGCACCTGTAAATACAACTGAGCACAGGGTGCTGAGCATCTAATCCACAGTGGAACCATGTTCTGCTTAGTCCCTTCTAGCAAACCCCTGCTTGGTGAAGCGTGTGTGGCTGACAGGGCTGGAAATCAGAGTTTATGCTCCACCTCAGCACATCTCGATGCTGACAAATGAGGCCTGTGCTGTTAATTCCTCTAGAAAAGGTGCCACACACAGGCACACCCATGGCAGCACAGATGATGACAGCCATCAACAGTCAGGAGCCTTCACTTCTGCCCTTAACACCAATTTTCTGGGTGAGCTCAGTGGAGCCCCTGTGTCTTCTTGTTTCCACTTCTCTGGCTCTAGAGCAAGAATAATATTTACCAATTTTACAGGCTACACTAGAAAGATGAATTAGCTAATGCTCATTGAGTAATTTGAAGACAGAAGGCAAGAAATGCATATTATAAAATACTATAAATAAGAGCAGTGAAATCCTCATGCATCTTTCTTCAATAAATGCTTATATGCCATTCTCCTACATCTTCTATCAATCCAAACTCTGGCACTCTCAATATAGAATGGTCTGGAATTGCCTCCATTGTGTGTCCAGAACAGACACAACATTAATTAGGACAATCCCAAGCTTTTACTTATTATTTTGTCCCAGCATTCCTGAACAGTATGGGAATGGGTGTATGCAGATCAAACACAGAGACACCACACTTAGGGACTGGTCCTTGAGCCTGTAATCCAAAACCACTTAACAGGAGCCTGCATTTGTTTAAACGAGACAATCAGTCTTCAGCTATTCCTAGAAAAGCTGAAAGGAGAGAAAAAGGCAGTGAATCTTTCAAAACATGACAGCGTTAGAGGCCATCTTTTCCTGAAGCTCCTGTATTTCTCTCAGCGTTTTCTGTGCAGCAGGTCATTATGAATTACTAATTACCACAGCAGGCCAGGTGAGTCTGTCGCTGACTTGCTGTGTAAGCTGGGCAAAAAGATGGGTCTGTGCCCTCTGCATTGACTCCGTGTAAAATATGTGCTCTGAGGAGGCTTGAAGCTTAATATAGGTCTTGTTAAGTGTTCATAAAAGATAGTGAAACCCGTAGATTAAGAGGTACACCAGAGGAGAATGATAGGGTTATAAAATCTATTTCTACACATAACTCATATTTATATAGGGCCTTTCAATCTAACAGATCCCAAAGTTTTTTTTCAGCATAACGCCCTGATATAGTGTTCACTTCACCTACCAGTTCAAGGCGACCTCCTCTGAAGTGAAATGTGGCAGCTGTTTAAAAGCCCTGAGCAGTAGTAAGTTCAATAATAGGAAGGCATTTATATGGTCTTACAAACTTCAAAGAGTTAATTCTCTGCCCCTTCAGGAGGCAGACAAGGTTTATTATTCCCATTTCACAAAGGCAATATAACAAGAGTGGACAAGAGTGGAGGAAATCTGCACTCCCACAGATTTATAAAGCAAAATTCCGTGCATGAGCCTGAAGTGCTTTTAATCCCACATAGAGAAAACATATCAACACGTCTTATTAAAAAAAAAATCCCTTTCTAAAAATAATGATGTGGAGAGAGCTCTGATCTGAATTCTAACACCTGCCACTTCTGGTGGAAAAAACCCTCCTCAAGCACGTGTTGACATAGAAACATCATGGTCCACAAATGCTTCTGTGCCATGAAACAAATTGGGCGCTCAAAATATACTGCCAAGAATCAGACAATCTGTTTTAAGAGGTCCCAAGAGTTACTAAAACCCTCTTGAAATACAGCAGGAGAGAAAGCTGCAGCAGCCCCAATCCCAGAGGCTGGCTGGCATTGTTCTTCCACCACATGAGGCTGCACAGTTCTCCCCAGCTGCCCTGAATCACGTGGCAATGGTGCTTCCAACGAGCAGGAAAAATTCCTTCTATCCCCAGAGGTTCTGCAAGATGGTCCTAAACTTGGGAAGAGAAAGTTACAAAATTGCTTAGGTTTAACCACTTACTCATGGGGAACTGCGTCCCATCCCCAGGTGATATCACTGTTCTCATACTGTTTCTTGAGTGCAGTCCTGATGCAGGATGAAGTAGGAGCTCAAAAGGAACATCTGATCTCTGGTGTCCCACGCTTGGTAGCACAGAATTCTCCAGCTTTCATTCCTCTTACTGTTTCCCAGCAAGGATTTGCCCTATTGCAACTTCCACTCTTATTTGCAGGCCAAAGTGAGAAACTCCCTCTTTCAAACAACTTTGATCCCTCAAAATCTACTTGTCTCCCCCAGACTGCATAGCCTGTGTCACAGTCTCTGCAGCCTCCCTGCAGCCCCAGGCAGCTTTCAGTTGGGGCTGCAAAGCTGTTTTCAGCTGTGCTGCCCAAGCTCCCAACAAATGGATCCAGAAAATCTTCCATCCAAAAAGCCAATCCCCTGCAGATGCCTTGAGTCACTCCTACAGCGTGAGCAATGCTTGGGGCTGCTGGAGGGTGAGCCGTGGTCTCTGTGTCTGGCAGGATCTAGGACAGGGAACTGGGAGAGATGAACTGACCCATGCCAAGCATCATCAATCCTCCAGCAAAGTGATTTCCATCACGGGAGCACATTTGCTACGCGAATCACATCCCATTCATCACTGCTACTGTCTGGATGTAACTCTGCCAGCCAGGGCTTGGCCTCTCTCTCCAAAAAGCCCCTGATGTGCTGTACAGCAGCTTCACTGTGCAGGACCTGGATCAGTGCTCCTGCCTGACTCATGGCCCCTGTCCTCACTTCTCAGGAGCTGTGGGAGCTGCTCCTTTTCATCCCTCTGGCTTCACAGTCCCTGGATAAACCTGTGCCTCCACAGTTCCACTGCAGCCTCTGCTGTGGAAGGGTGGCCAGGGAAGGAAGGGAGGATAGTCAGGGAAAAAAAGGATAACTTTAGCACTGTTGGCACCATGCTGCAGGCAGGTACTGTGCCCTCCATCACCTCCCTGGAGCCACACAGCTGAGGAAGCTGGTCTGAGAGCACCATGTTTTGAAAAGCTGCTGCAGGGCCGTGTCAAACCACCTGGCCTGAATTCACAGCCTGAGGCTGACATTCCTTTAGGCACACGAAGGAGGATGTAGAGGACTGTGCTCAGACATGAAGTGTGGGCCTTTCTGACACTGTGAACTCAAACCCAAGAGCTACATCATTCCTTACTGTTTGGAACTGAGCTCACAGCGCAGAGCTTCTCACCTTCACTGCCATGCAGGTCAAACATGCCGCCAATCTGGATGATGGCCCAGGGGAGGAATCTCCTTGACATATTTGATGCATTATGAGACAATGCAGATGTTGTGGAGGAGATCCTATGACTTTGCTTCCTTGGCAACCTCGATGCCAGGAGCCTGAACGTGCCACTGGCTCTGTACAGCATCCAGCCACATCCATCCAGTGCTCCAGCCCTGGAGAGGAAGCAGCCCAGCTCTGCTGGTGGCCTTGGTGGTGACAGCAGCTCTGCATGGCTCCGTGCTCTCCCTGTTCCACGTGCTTTGTGATGTCCCAGCTCCACAGGCAGTGCTGGTTTGCTCTCAGCCCTCAGGAATGAGTGTTATGAAATGGGTTCTGCTGCCGGCTCTGGCTGACAACGTCAGTTGATTTCTTAGGCTGACAGGGAGATTTGCAAGCTTAAGATGGCTTACAGGTCCTTATTTACAGCTCACAAGATGAAGCCCAAACCTAGACACCCATATATTTGTGCTCAGAGGTTGAGCAAGAAAAGGAAATGTTTAAATAGCTCTCTCTCCTCTTGATTCCCTGCCTGTGGGATGACTATCCATCACAGGTACGAGTGTGAGGATGGAGCTGCCTGTCTCTCCTTCACTGATGGCTCTGGGGAATCCCTGAATCCACACCACGGTGGGTGAGTCACTGTCCTTCCCATGGAGAAAGGCATGGTTCAGCCCTAGCTGGCTGAAATGAAGGGACAGAGGGAAGCCTAGGTCGTTCTGGCCACAATGTATGGGATGAGACAGTGGAGCACAGGCACAGGATGCTCCCAGTCTTCAACTGGCGTTAAGTCAGCAGAATTGCCCTCACCTGAGAAGGAGGATTTTTCCATTAAATAAATCCTGCAGCTCTTTCTTTCTTTTTCTCCCCTTCCCTCTTTAAATCTGAAAGAATCCCATTTAATCTGTAGGGAGCTTTTCCTGAACAAAAATCCCCACCAGGCTTGACCCCGACCTTTGCAAATGGAAATATGATGTAGTGAGAATTGAGAGCTGAGAGTCAACTGGCATCTTTGCTTTTGCTGCTGAAAGAGAGAAGGTCGTTTCACATTTCTATTATGAGCCTCAGATAATGGGGAAGAAAATTAGGTAATTCCATTTTTTGGATTAGTTGGTTTTCTTGTCAGCTGGGAGATGAGATCTAATGTATGTGGAGAATGACTGGAGGCACAGGATGAGCAGAACAGCTGGTCACAGATATTGTTTGGGATTCTATTTCTGCATGACCTGCTCCAGAGATATCAAAAGAGATTGTGGCTGTCTCCCCTGACATTTATACCTGTTTTCCAATGCTGACTTCAAAGCAGTTGCTCTGCATTTGCCCACATTTGAACGAGTTGAGAATCTGGACCATTGTTTAAAGATAGTCTTGAAACTTACCTAAGCTTTGAAATGATTGAAAATGAGTTATGCATAGAGACTTGAAAATTAAAATACATCAGGGAACCCACAGGCAATAGCAAGATGTGCAGGACAGGGAGCCTTGCCAGAGCTGACAGGTATTTGTTTATGGGGAGAATTAGAAGCTCTAGTTCAAAGTCTGCAAATTGCCCCATGAAAGCAGGGCCTCCTCATCAGAGAGACTGAATTCTGCACACAGGCACATGTGAAAAGAAGAGTTTGTAGAATCAAGAGCAGTGTTAGTTAAAAAAAAAGAAAAAAAAACCCCAAAGATCACTGCATGAAACATCAATAAGCACAGTGAGAAACAACAAGATACCAGGCAATCTTTAATCTGAGAAAAAAAGACACAAACCCAATATCTAGAAAGCAAAGCCTGATTAAATTTAACAATAAGCATTTTAAAACAAACAAACAAACAAGCGATATGTGTGATTAATGAAGTGAAGCGTTTGATTTTTCATCTCATGGGGTCTTCAACTCTGGACATTCTGGAAGAGATACTTTAGTGGCACCTTAGCAAGCTCACTAGAAGATTGAAAGGAACAGACTTGATGTTCTCATGGTTCTTTCTGATCTTAAAAATCAGTGAGCCTTTTTGGATTTGGTAAAGCCCTTGATAACATACCACAAAATTTAGCTCTTTGGATGATCTGAATACAATAATCCATGGACCACATCACAGCTGAGTGGCTGCAAAGAAGAATACTAAACAGGGAGTGATTCTGTTACAGAATTATGTTTATTAGAGCATCACAGAGATCAGGTCTTTGGTCTTTACTGACATTTTTATTGATGACTCTAAGGAAGGATTAAACAAAAGGATGACAGGCATTCACATAGTGACATAAAGCTGAAAGGGATCACAAACACCAGGGTAAGCTGAAAGATAATGCAAAGGAATCTGGATAGACTAGAAACTTGGGGCAAAAATACCCCAGTGCAGTGAATCTGAGACCTGAGCAGATTAAAAGTTTCATCTCTGCAAATGCCTATAAGCTGTAAAGGTGATACTCTTCATGCCATGGGGTGAAAAGCCTAAAAAGTGCAGTGTGTGGGGGGATGTTCCATGTGAAGCCCTAGAGATGTGATACAGTGAGCCAGAAGGGAAACAATGGAGAGCCCTTTAGCATTTCTGGCAGGCAGGTCATTTAATAAACACGTCTACCAAGAATCTTCTCTAATAAAACTCAATGTATCACTTCCCTTCACTGAGCTGGTGTCATGTCTGCAAGCTGCACGTGCTTTTGTCTCCTCCATGCATTAATTTCCATCCAAATGCCCAGGCAGAGCCTGTATTAGCCACCTCTGTTGACAAGAGTGGATTCAGGGAAGCGTAACTAACTCTCTCTTGTTTCCCTGAAATCTACACTCGGCTCCTCTGCTGGCAGATGAAAATTGAGAAGTGAAAAAGTCTACTGTGTTTCCTTTGGTTTAGGTGTTTGGAGTTGGATTTAAGGAGGGATTCTAGAGATTCCAAACAAGGTTTGGGCCTTGGAACCTCCGCAGTGTGCAGGCAGTCTTGAGTTCCCTCAAGCCATCTCCCAGCACCTCTTGGTTGGAAGAGAAGGGGGCTGGGACAGGGACACTCCTAGGGACACTCTCAACTGCAAATGAATCATTGATCTGCAAGCCCTGGGGAAACTGGGCAGATTTAGCTGGTTGGAGCAGCTTTTCTGTGCAAGTGTCCCTGCCATGCTGTGGCATCCTTCCCTTCAGGACCCTATGCCAGCAGCCAGGGAAGGACATTCTGGAGGAGAGGTAGGATGGAGCAGTGCAGCCAGAGAACTGAGACAAGAGAATCCAATGCCAGATTGCTTTAGATGGCTCCAGAGCACCCAGTGCTAAAGGATTTGGAGTAGGTGGGAGCAGAGGAATGATGTTTGCCTGTAGGTTCACACCACCCTCCCTGACATTAGCTACAAGCCCTCTTGCCTGTGGAAACACTGTCCGCATGATTTCACTGTTCTGTGACCTACAGGCCTGTCCCACCTTGCCTCTGACTGAAGCTGATACAAATCCATGAGCAGAGCACCCTGTGCCATCACTCCATCCTCCCCTGGCTGGCACTGCTGCCCAGTGTGGCTTTATCTCTCTGTGAAATAAAGGTCATTTTGGTGTTGTGCAGGTAGTGAAGGCTTTGAAGAGAGGCTTTGAAGTACACTATAGAAGTAGACATTATTACTCACTGCCCAGGGATTTGGAGAATGTTTAGTCTGATTAAAAAGGCTTTGCATTCTGCTGGCAGGAAGCATGACATAAAGTGGAAAATTTTTCTGAGCTGAATTCAAATGAGTTGATTTTTCTATCAGCCCTTCTAGAGAATGGGTACGCTGTTCCCTGCACTGGATGAGGCTTCATGCTCTAGCAAGGTTCACTCTACCAGTAAGGATTTGAATTTAGGACTGAAGTTTTAAGGGGGTTGATTTGAAATGAAGTTCATGGTACACTGGAAGACAGTAAGTACACCTGGCTCAGTAGAAGGGCTCATGGGGTTTTTGGTGCTCAGGATTTACAGGCATGGCAGATTTGGCAGGGACAGGAGTTAGACTAGGGACTCAATTAGCAAATCTTCGTAGCTAGAATCCCAGTGCATCCTTAGGGAGGATTGTATGTTATGTTTGGCTCCAAATAGTGCTATCAGACTCCAATTTCATAAACACCACATTCTTTCACAGGTGTTTGAGTTGGAGAAAGAAAATTGGGAGAAACAGGATAGGCTTATGGACCAGACATCTTTCATCTGAACTGCAGTAAACCTATTAGCATCCCACAGGTGAGGAAGGGTTTGTGGCACTCTGCTGATAACAGCACTGACAGCAGATGTTTAGTGCCAGGCAAATTCTTCACAGCCAACCTCATTTGAAGTGCTGCTTCCAAAAATCATCAGCTGTATTTGGGGTGATGCTGAAAATATTTTAAATGGTGTTTCAGGAAGGAAAGCCAAGAGATGGGTAGAACTTGCAGCTCACAAAGGCTGGCTTAAGTGACAATTTGTGCGGTAGGAAGCGACATTTATTTAGTTGGTTTGAAGGGAAACAAATATATTTTACACCCACTCCTTGTGTCAAAATTTAGTTAAAAAAACAGGTTTGCTGCTAAAGAACTATCAAGATATTTTCTCTTTCTGCTTTGCTTTTTAAAGGGAGTGGAAAGCAGGTGTGAGGTTTTCTCACAGTGATGAGATACCTGAATCTTCTGAGCAGCTTGATTCCTACCCCAGGTGTCTTTCTGACATTTGAATTAAATAGATGATAACAAGCAACAGCAAATTTTTGGCAATTTAAGAAATAATCCCTTTCTGATTGCTTATCTTTTATTTTTGGATCTAGTAAGGTCATAATCCTTCTATTTCTTCATTCATCCATAGAGACCCTCCATCCACACAAAGATAAGGCTTCTTGATGCTAAAGTGAAACCAGAAAAATCCTTGTCTGGAAATCACAGCAAAAACAACCAAACAAAACCTCCACTAACAAACCACAAGGTTCAGCACTCTTAGAAAGCAACAAACCACAGTGAGATCTCACAGATTTTCTGCTGTCAGCACACCTTTTGGTCAGCACACCCTCCTCCTGATATCCATTTTGCCACGAGACAGTCTCAGGTCTGGTTCACACCGGGGATTTGGAAGCCTGGCTGCAGATGTTAACAGATGTTTCCCTACTTTCCCTAGAGAGCGGGTGCCACTTGCACATCCATAATCCCCTGTGAGCTGATCCCTGCAACAAGATGCCACAAGGATTTAATCTCACAGCCTCCAGGGGAGGTGCTTCACACTGAGAATTATTCCAGGCAACTCAAGATCACTGTCATTCCAGGGAGAAGGCTGGTGCTGGGACGACAGTTACAGGCTCAGTTGAACCAGGATTACAGTCTGCTGCTGCTCAAAGGGGGATGTGTCAGAGGCAGTGTGCCTCATCCCTGCTCCCTGCTCTGCTGGGTGTTGGCATTCCTGGGACTTGCAAACCGATGTTTGGCCAGGTGTGTGACTCCCAACAACTCTATCTTCTGTAGCCCTTTGGGGTGGTTCATGATTTACAGAAGGGCAGCAGGAGCAGCAGCTCCGAATCACAGGCATGATGTGGGACAGGGAGAGTGCATCACCTCTCCAGAGGCACTGCCAGGGTGAGGTGCTCCATGTGGGATGGACATGGGAGTGACAGGGCACCTCTGTGCCCTTCAACTGCTCTAGAGATGGGCTGCACACTCCAGAGGGATGTCTGCTGGTGAGGGCTGCACAGACATCCGAGCTGCTCTCACAGCAGCAATGACCACAATGTGTTAGAGCAGCATCCTACAAGGGCTCAGGTGGATTCCCTGCTTCTTCTGCCTGTGCAGGACTTCTAAGACATGGCTAAGCAGGTACTGATGGATAAGAAGCACTATCATAGCACAGATATTTCCTTTGAGCAGGTCTGACTTACTTCCCTGCAATGACAAAACAAGTGCTATGTCTGACAATGGTTCAGCTGCACCAGGAGATAGTGTAGAGGTTAAATCCAATTCTGTTTATTCCATATCCTGGTCACTTGCAATTCTGGATGGAGTCCTGCTACTTGGCCATCACTTTAACATCATCAGTGAACCTCTAAACCCATCTGAGGCTGCAAGATTAGCCACTACCATCCTGATGAGTTTATTTCATGCAGCTGAAAGGAAGAAAACCAGTCTAAGGACACTATTTGCAAATTATCTTACAAAAAAACCCCAAAAAACCAAAAAACAAAACAAAACAAAACAAAGGCTTGAATTATTTGTCAGTTTCCTTCAGGTTGCACTTCACTTCAGCAGGCCAGTCAGGAAAGACTGCATAAATAGCCAGTGAAGCAGTGGGAGGCAAAGTCATAATCAGCTTTTGTGTTCTTTGATTATTGTTATCCAAACTAAACAGAGATTTGTGGTTTACTGCTGTCCTTCCTTTCCCTGTTTTCTTTAGATTAACTGCTGCACTGCAACGTTGTGTGTATTAGCAATATTGTAGAACCTGCTCAAGAGATAATCTCTGCACCCCAGCTTAATGACTGCACCAACCTCGTTTAAAAGGAATCTCCTGCTTATCATGGACTTAAATTACAAGCCTTTTGCAGCAGTAACACTGGCTTTTAATGTCTGCAAAAAGCCATAAATGTTTTAGAGGGTTATAGAAGTAACAGGCTAATGTAATGTGCTAACTAGAATGTGCAGAGACTTGTCCAAGTATATCTGAAGCTCCTGCTTGCTCTACACCACTGGTCTTTAATTAGCAATAGGACATCTTTGCAGCCCTTGAACCACGTGTGATAGATGAGGCATTGCAGTTTTACTGCACTGCTGGTTGAGGTTATCTAGCAATAGTCACTGGAAGAATGATTAAATCTTGCAATTACCCTGTGCTCTCTTGTCTGACATCCAAGCTCAAACACCCTTTGATGGAGAGGTGATTGCTCCTGGAATTTATATCTTTGCTAGTAGCCTGGCTTTTTGGTTTTGAGATGTCAGAGATGGGCTCATGGAGCTTCCCAGCTCCATTTTATTTCCTTCCTTACTGGACCCTGGTCTTTTCCAGCAGGTGTATATTTCTTCTGCAGCAAATTCTTGAGAATGTAGTCTGCCTCATTTTGTACACATTTCATTTCTCGCACAGAAACACTTATTTATTCCTGCAAATCCAGCCTGCCTAAATCTGACAACTGAGCCAGCTTCATCTCCTTTGCTTATTTCTTCTCTGCACAATTTCTTGCAAATTTTTCCCCTATTCTGAGAGCTAAAAATACATCTGGGTGCTGCCTGGAGGCCATCTGAGAGCACAAAGGAAGGGGCAGCCCGAGCTTTATATGCATTGCTAAGCAGTGCATGAAGAGCCTTCCCCACAAACAGGGTTGCTCCTGTATCAGGCATCCATAAATACAGAAATCTGCCATTCCCAGAAGCAATTGCATACAGAAACATGCTCACTCCTTCTATTTAGCCAGCACAAGTTCTTCTACAGAAAGTGCAGTTGCTACTGAGAGCTCCAACTTGTAATGACACCGAACAGGTGTAAACGGGAAGAAAACTCAGCGGGGAGAAAAGCTACACCAACTCCCACCCCTGCAACCCACAGAGCCTTCTCCTCCAGGAGTGCGTGACAGGAATGAAACACAAGCTTCATCGGAGGGGAAATCAAATACTTTCTGCATTTTTCACTGTCTGAATTTCCTTTTGCTTTCTCAAAGTCGTGTTCTTCTACCAAAGCTCTTGGGAGCACTGGCTTTCACAGCCACCACTGCTAAGGGGGAGATGAAACCAAGATGTTGCTTCCTTGTTATCCAAGTGGGACTCTGTGTCCTACATACATGGAAAATATGACTTAGTAGGTAAAATCCAAACCCCACAAATTAGTTCAGATCCCCAAAAGATGACTGCTCAGATAAAATAGAAGGGCTGGTAAACTCCCCTTGCTTTCCTTTATTACTGCTGTGTTCAGAACAAACCACATGATGTCATTGAAGAACAGAGTTGCGAAATCCCACATTCCAGACCAGGACCCAGGAATGATTCCCAAATTAGGCAAATGACATGTGAAATATCAGTAAAGCATCTGAGGAGAAAAAAAAAATAAACCTACAAAAAAGCCAAACCAAAACAAGAAGTCATGAGGCCACTTGAAACAAATTATGCTCTCTAAAACTGTTGTGTTAATGGCTCTTCACCTCGGATATATTCACTCAAACTGCGGGACATGGTTCTTGTTTTGGAAGTCCTTTACACGTCTTCCCTCATCCGATGGGGAAGCACAGCTCTGCCAGAGGGATCTGCCAGAGGCTGGGCAGCAGCTGGCAAACATCTCAGAACAGGCAGGGCCAGCAACAGGGTCAGTGTTTACAAGTGATAACTCATGTGAGCAGAGCTCATACCAGTGTTTGGGAAATAGCCTGCACCACCAGTCTGACCTCCTGCCCAGATGGAATTTTTAATGGTTTATTTCTTTTTTTTTCTGAACAGAAATAAACCAAGGCCCCATGTTGGAAACTGGGAAACTGTACAAAAGTCAGCAATGAAATAAAGCCAGAACAATGCCCAATTCAGACAGTCTAGGGGGGCTTCTGCACAGTGTCCACGTCAAAATTTCCTTATCCCAAAGAACTTCCTGCAAAACACACAGGACGCTTTTATTACCAAGTGGGTGGCATTTGATACAGCATCCCAATTGGCCAGCGAGGCCAATGAACCAGGCATTATTTCACTGCCACCTTTCCAGAGGGACACTGCCTGCAGGAATGCACCTCTGTCACCTCCTGCACAGCTTAGTCACACATGGAATATAGATCATACCCTGCCATGCCAGCCATGAAGTGCAGAGTTTAACAAGACAGAAATTAGCTCTCATCTTTCCCCTTTGTTTCACATCATTTCAGTGCCAACGTGCCCCTCTCCCTACATACACTTATTTAGCGATGAAGCTCTTGCTAATACCAAACACTGAAAACAAAAGTAAGTTGTGTTTGGCAGTATTGTGGCACAGGCATTTTGCTCCCTCATTACTCCTCACCTTGAACACTGTGTGCATTCACAGTGCATTATATTGTGTGCAGTTTTGGCTGCTACAATACAAGAAGGGTATAAGGCCATTAGAGAGTGTTCAAAGGAGGGTTATGAAGCCGGTGAAGGATCTAGAGAAGGGTGGTTCAGCATGGGAACAGGGCAGCAGTCAGAGCACCAAGCCTGTCAGAGTTCAAGCAGCATTTGGACAACGCTCTCAGGCACCAGGTGGATTTTGGGGGCTGTCCTCTGCAGGGCCAGGAGTTGGATGATCCTTGTGATTCCCTTCCAGCCCAGGATGTTCTATGATTCCTATAATTCTATGATTTATGCTCCCCGTCTGGCTTGGCTGATGGCACCACTCACATGCTCAGTGTCCCAGGATGGTTTGCAGAACCACGGCTGTGATTTTCTCCATCTTACATTTTTAAAGATGTGAAAGATCTGCAAATACATTACCCTGGAAGCAGAGCCCTGGTGGTCAACGAAAAGGCAAAAAGAACATAAATCTGATGTAGGAACTGTTGATGCAGCAGCTGGGCCATGCTGACCCAGCAGCTCGGGAGGTCTGTGCCCTGTCTGATGGCAGTGTGAACCCGGTGATTGTTTTGCAGCTGGGCCGATGCTGTGTGTTGTAATTAAAAGTGGCCACAGAATCACAGACACAGAATTTTGTGGAGGGGACCCATTATGCTCACTGAACGCAAATTGCAGCCGTCCCACCCTGTGCCTGAGACTGTTCTCCAAATGCTGCTTGAGCTCGGTCAGGCTCGCTGCTGTGACCACTTCTCTGGGCAGCCTGTTCCAGTGTTCACCACGCTCTGGGTGAAGAACCTTTCCCAGTATCCATCCTAAGCCTCCCCTGACCCAGCTGCAGCGGTGCCCTCGGGGCCTGTCGCTGTCACACAGAGCAGAGACCGGAGCTGCCTCTCCTGCCGAAGCTGCAGCCCGCGGTGAGCTCTGCCCTCACTCTCCTCTCCTCCAGCCGGAACAACCAAGTGCCCTCAGCCGCTCCTCGTATGGCCCCTCCAGACCCATCCCCACCATCGCAGCCCCCTTGGATCCCCTTTAATAAGAGCTGCTGGTGCTGAGCGAAGGAGCAACGCTGGCCCCGGCAGCGGCGGAGCCCGAGGCAGCGGGAAGCTCCGGGGGCGGGGGCAGCGGAGGCTGCGGAGGCCCCGGCCCCGGCTGTGCCCGCCCTGGCCCCGGCTGTGCCCGCCCTGGCCCCG